>JAOTJB010325981.1:0-13849 GCA_027123815.1 Erythroxylum minutifolium | reverse complement strand
TAGGAAAGCATTTAATGCATTTAATGAAGACAACATTTATTAGCTTAATACTCAATTATTAAAATGTCACCCACCTTGAATCCTTGTGCTTTATACTTGGTCAAAAGCCCCTTCCACTTGCTCCTCTTGCCTCAAATGTTCCTCTTCAAGAACACAAAAACCCTAAAATTAATAAAATTCGGAATTTGAAAACCTAAGGAAATAAAAACATGAATTTAATTCTAGAACAAGCATACCCATGCCTTTCCCTAAGCCATTTAAACCTAAACCCTTCAAAAATCCGAAAATTCTTACCTTAAAGATCACCCACAAAATTTGCTTCTTGCCCTAAATGGAAGAGTAAACCCTCCTCTTTCACTCTCCTTCTTGATAACCACTCCAAAAACACCTTTCTAGATCAATGGAAGGTAAAACCCTAACTTTCTTCTTCTTCTCTTCTTCTCTTCTTCTCACAGCCGAAAACACACTCTTCTTTGTTTTGTAAAGACTTGTTCTTCTTCTAACACTCATTCACGACAATCACTTAGCCTCCTTTCCTTCTTTCACTTACAAGAAGCCAAAAGACCAAAATGCCCCTCCTTATAAGACTTAACTCTTAACCTCTTTAGTGATCTTCCTAAAATACCCCTACAAGAACTTGTTCTTTCAATTTCAACTAACACCATAAGCTTTCAAATTAAATCTCAATTCCTACTTTTAATCCATCAATCTTTAAAAAAAAATTTCTACCCCCAAAGACATTATAATTAATACCTAATCACAACGAATTAATCAAAATAAACCTCAAAAAGAATTTAGCACAATCTTGTTAGTAAGAAAAGAATCGGGGTCCAACAGTTAAGGTAAAAATTACTCCTTTAACCAATATTTGAAGAAAACGTTTTTAAGATTATATTAGTGTCTGATAGGTCCAAATCACCTAGTTAGGACATAACATAGGCTAAATTGATGACTTATAAACTCAAAACTGAACACTTAACAAGCTAAGATTTAATATGCTACGAATAGTACTATTTAGAAAATGAAGGTGTAACACGATGCCATAGATAATGATAAGGATTAACTTAAACTTTTTAGGAAGCATTATCGGCAATTCATACCTTTTTTTTCATATTTGTAATGTCAAATTGTAATTTTTTAAAGAAATTAAGTGGAAAATGAATTTAAATGAAACCAGTTAAAAGTACATCATTAGCCTAATAACGAAACATTAATAAAAGATTTTTTAGTATAATTATGTTATTTTTAAAATAATTTTTAGCTTAATTACTAGTAGAATAATAGAAAAGTGCTTATTTTAGCAATACTTGATATACAATAGCTTCCAAAAATAAATTCAAGTTACATAGTTTTTTAATAAAGTGAACACAAATGATAATAAATCATAGATTAATTATTCCTTACAATTATAGGAAATTTTAATAGAGAATTTTTAACTAAAACTCAAATAGTAAAGTATTGAATGTAATTTTTCTTTAGCATTACAAGTAATTTTATTAGGGAAGACATAAATAGTAATGAAACTAATCATATGATTAGAATTGTATTTTCAAAATAGAAAAAAAATGAAATTTGGGGGGGGATATGAGTAGTAGGATTCAATAGCTTAAGTGGAGAATAAAACCTTAAGTGGAGAATAAAACCAAAGAAGGGAAGAGTGGAAAAGTATTCTTAACATGCTTGTTTCAAAGATGATGTTGGAATAATATATGATATCAATAGAGATTGAAAGAAATTGGAATTGAAGGGAATAATATTTGATGATCATTTGGGGAAAAGGAGAGGAATTATGTTTGATCAATGGTCTACGGTTTAATTAATGAAATTATATTTAATAGGACTAGGTATTGTTTTTATTTTCTTTTATTAAAGATTTTAACTAAATTTCATTAATAAAAATTTATTATATACTTTTTCTAATTTATATGTTAAAGCATATTTAACTTGATAATATTACATTAGACACATTAATGTTTGTTAGTGTATTGTCTTGATATAATTGACAATGTTTAAATGTTTAAGTGCTTAGCACAAAATAATATATGTTATTAGCTGAAGTTTTTCGAGAAGTTGAACATTAATATTTGTTCGAACATTTAAAAAAGTCTAAAAATAAAAATAATGTATAATGATATTTTTAGAAATGTATATTAAATAAGACAAAGAAAACATATTTTCATATTTATTACTTTGATATAATGATTTTACAAGTTTTACTATGTAACTGTAAAACTTTAAAACCTTAATAGTAGTATGAACTATATTTAATTATGGAAAATTTTGTATTTAATTGAAGAGGTTAAAATTTTAGTTCAACGAAAAAAAGTAATTGTAAAATGAGTAAAATTTAGACTGTTAACCTGAAAATGTGAAACTTTTATTAACTTATTAACTTTGTTCTTTTTTCAATACAAAAAGACATGGAAATTGTTTTGCAAAAATTGTTTTGTTCTAAAGGGAATTTAGGCCTAGCCATTACGTGACAATATTTTTTTAAAGTTAAAATTCATTATCAAAATTAAGGAGGGTAAAGTTAAGGTAAAAAGATAAAAGATTTAAAATAAAGTGTTAGCTTGTTTTTACAATAGGATTCTATTTAACCAACAAAGGACAATATTACTTAAGCATTAAGCTTGATAGATAAAGAAGAAATTATCATCTAACCTATATGAGCCCTATAAGTGAATCCAAAATATGCAAAAAGTTCTAATTCATTAACATTAGCTTCTACATCTTCATCCCCAAATGATAACAGATTTGGTTATTTATCTCTATGTAGTTATAGTAAATCTATTCCTTATTTTGAATTCTCTATTTGTGTAGCCAAGCTTAACTACAAGTCATATATAGCTTATAAGCTATTAGTTGGTCTCTGGTGTTATTTGCTATAATATGAAGAAGCCTTTTTTTCTTTCATTGATTCCTTACTAAAAAAAATCTTATGGTTTCTTCCTATCTAAATGCCATACATTATTTTGCTTAAATTAATCTTAAAGGCAATCCAATTTACTTCTTTCCTCTTCTAATTCTTACAACACCAATATAAGAAATATTTCAAACTCATGATAAGGATATTTATGTGATACAAATCTTTAATTAAGTTCCAAATGCTTGAGGTATACTGACATTTAAAAAAGAGGTATTCCACAGTTTTAGGATTATAATTAGAAAGCATGTAAATTTTAGATAGGCTAAGCACACAATTAGCACTCTATTTTAGCTGCATTTGAAATGTTACTCTTTTGCTATAACTTTTATTATTTTTTTGAGCTTTTGATGAACGAGCACTACTTATTTCCTTCTCCTTTGGTGATGTTGAGGCATGTATAGGTGGAAATAATGTTATATGCTCTTTTTTTATTTGATCTTACATTAAAATAGTGTCCATTTTTTTCTTAATTAATTGTTATTCACAGTCTAAATTCTATGCCATACATGAATATATGAGATTTTTCTTTCGGTTGGAACATAGAAGATAATTTATGAATAAAAGAATTTTGTGTATATCTAGAGACAAATGCAATATGCTCATTGGCTATCTTTGGAAATTTCTCTTCAATATACATGTTTTTAACTTTAATAAATGTGGTCTTGGTATTGGATGTACTCAAAAAAGTGTATAAAGTAATGTACTAAAAAAAGTGTATAAAATCTTACACCTTTCATTGGAGATCTTTTAGACTTGTAGCATGCTCTCTAACTTCTCACCATCCTTAATAAATTTGGATAATGAGTCTAAAGGTAATTGATCTCCTTCTTTGCTGTCTAATTTTTATACATCAATGCATTTATATTATCATTGTCAATGACCATATTCTTAAATGCCTTAATATTATGGAATTCAATCTTGAACATCTCATTTTCAATTATGCATGTATTTAAAATGCTTCAAGTATATTAAAACTTGGGTGATAATATTTTCTCCTTTTTGTGCTTATATTTTGAAGAATCTCTATTTTCTCTTTATAGGTTAATTTAACAACAATATCACCATTATCACAAGAATGAAATTCAAAGAGCACCTAATGATTATCATTTCTTTGAAACACATATAGGTCATTTTATTATCTAAATGCCTCACTTTTATATTCATTAGTTCCATCCTAAGTTACCTTAAGAGCTTTCTCTTCTTATCTTCCCTCTTATCTTAACTTACATATAGACATATTATGGAACTTATTTCTACCTAATGGATAAAATAAATTATATACGACTTTACAATTTAAAGAAATGATGTTGTTTTTCATTTGCATCTAACTCTTCCTTTAGGAAATTTTGACTTCAGTTTGTCAACTTCAACTTCTTTCACTGGGATATATGTTCTATTAGCCATTATATCCCATCTACTATATTAATCAAAATGAAAGCTTGAGTTTTCAAATATAAGTAGACACTTCCATGGAAGATAATATACTTGCTTATATTTTAGCACTTTTTACTGTATGATGAACATATAGAGATTTTATAGTGAGCTTTAGATTATTTTATTAAAGAAATACACAAAAAAGAGATACATTTTGTTTTATACATAGTATACCTTATAAGGGTGAATTGAGTGCATAATGAATTTCTAAAGCTTTATGGAACTTAAATAATGTTATGTAAAAAAATAATAAATTAAGTTAGCAAGAAGTAGATTAGAGATAAGTGATGTTGTTAAATCAAAGACATAGACAATGGTAATATCAAAATATTCCTCATCTTTTCAAGAGTGTAGCCTTATAGTCTTAGTTTGTCCAACCATTATGCCTTATTATTTCATTTGGCCTTTGTGCATGTATGTCCCTAGTGTTTCAGATTGATGTACAAAAAGTGAATATCAAGCAATCATAAAATAATTAAAATTCTTAATTCTAATTGCAAAATAAATACGGAGAGATAATATAAATGATTTTCACAGTGGTTCAATTAACAACTTTAGCTTATAGTCACTCTCTAAATTTCACTTAGATTTTTTTTCATTAGCTTCTTCTTTCAAAAGGTGAAGATAACCTTTGCACATTATATGTATTTTCTTAAGTAAGAGCACCTTACATATACTATTGATGGTGAAGAAGAAACACTAAAGTTAGAATGCTTAACCAATTTTACTAAGTACAACCTACAATTGGTTACAACTCAACAAATTCCTTTCTTACTCACTTTAATGCTTTAAGCTTCAACAAGGAAATAAATGTGATAATGCTGGAGTGCTCTTAAATCTCTCTTAATATTGTCTCATAGCTAGACAAATTATAATAGTTGGTTTCCAAAAATACTAAGAGTTAGAGTGTTAGATTACTTAGACATATGAATTACATCATATTAGAATGAATTTGGTGCATTTAGGATATGATTTTATGATTTCATTCATATGCATAATATGAGCATACACATATGAATTTCGATTTAAAAAAATTGCACTCAATTGACATATTATAGGGTATGAAAGTTTCTAAATAATTATCATATGATTGTGCATTTCTAATGTCTTGTATATTGATTTACCAATAAAAAGAATTGATGGATTACAATTAGTAATTTAGAGTTAATTATTACAATTAGAAGATGGATTAAAATGTACATTTAGACTAGGAAAAATTTTAA
Source organism: Erythroxylum minutifolium (assembly GCA_027123815.1). NCBI lineage: Eukaryota > Viridiplantae > Streptophyta > Magnoliopsida > Malpighiales > Erythroxylaceae > Erythroxylum > Erythroxylum minutifolium. Next base: position 8,263 of record JAOTJB010325981.1, on the reverse strand, counting down.
GTAGTAAGACAATTGGCATGTGAAAACTTAGAATGAATAAGCCTATAAAATGAGTGGCATATGGCAGTAGACTTGACTGACAAAAGGACTAGAGAATTAAGTGACAAATGGCAGAGGAACTAAGTGACATTTGGTAGCTTAAAGAGTGGACATACGTCTTGCTTGTTTTTCATGACAAGTGTCTTTAATGAAAGAACAATCATCCTACACCACATGATCAACACATTCAGCTTCTTCGTAATGTTTCCACCGTACTCTTTCCCTCTCCTTCCTCTCAGAGCCGAATCCACACCTCCCTCACATCTTGAATTTCTACTCTAAATCCTAAATTCTGTCCATTACCACCCCAAAATCTCTGTCAATTTCTTCAGAAAGATAGCTATATGTTGTTGTCTTCTTCTTGCCTCTACTGAAACTCATCCTACTCCCTCATAGTTCTTGAGATGATCTTGCATTCATGTGAGGCAAACTAGGTTTGATACATTAAGGTGCCATTTGAGCTGAAAAAATGAAATACTGATCTACTGTGGTATTTGTTAGCAGAAGTTATAATAACTGATTAGGGATAGACTGAAAATGATATTGGTGTTAAAATTATGCTGGAAAATGATGAATGAAAAGGGGTACCTTATGTTCTATTTTTGGATGCATGACAATAGTAGTTTATAGGTTGTTATATGAATAATTTAAGTTAGGATTTGAAGTATAATTAATGATGAATTCATGCTAAAGATAGGTGTTATTGAAGTGTTTTCAAATATGGAAAAGTTAGGACTCCAAGTATGATGGTATAAAGTGAATGGTAATGAAACAAATGCACAATTTTTGTGAGAATTAATGTGATCAATACGGAAGCTAGACTAGCATGAAATGAAGCAGCTTTAAAGGACATGAATTCTAGAAAAATTCAAGTGGTAGTGTTGTCTCTAAGTATATGAAATTTGTGTAGAATTGAGGGAAGAAAGACAGCGCACAATCGTGGCCCTCAGTGCATAATCATAGCCAGTTGCACGAGCTTTTGTCACAATTATGGTATGGTCCCCCACTATCGTGGGCCTAGTTCTAAAATGTTAATTTCAGCCTTGTGTACATGTTGAACTAGCTAAGGAAAAGTCACTCTAAATTGGTGTATTTGGACTTAATTAAGGCTTAGAATGAACCTAGATTGTTGATTGATTAATTGGTTAAAAGCTTGATAAGTTTAGGTTGTTAATTGATGTCATAACTTAAAGAATGTACTATTTTGATGTCAATATATCCAAATCTAGAAATTATGATGTGATAAAGGAATAAAGGTGTTCATATAAATGCTAACATTATCTTAAGGATATAAGTAATGTGTATTAGGCATAAATGAATGAGAATTGAAGAACATGAGGTAATTATAAATGAGAATTAGGTAATTATATGAATATATAAAGCCAGAAAAGTTTGGTGAATGTATGATTGATGAACTTAGAGTAAATCAAGCTTAATAAAGGTATAAATTTGATTGCAAACTAGTTGCATAAAAGCTATAATGTTTGAATGGTCAAGATATTTGTATAAGAATACATACTCGGAAAGTCAATTAAGCATGCATTGAAACATGACATATATACATGTGTATGATTGTATATTCATATGAATATCAAATTAGTGATTTGTAAATTGCATGAAGATAGATGTACAAGGTGATCATTAACATCTAGACATTGCCGGAAGATCGAGGTAACAGCTTTTCTAGAGCATACTGTGAGTTAACTTAGATATGTAAACTCATTTATATGTGCTTATGTATGAATTGTATGCTTATTATGGAATGTCCGTACAATTGATTGATAAATTTCAGACTTAGATCCAGGAGTTTGATATATGTCGTATGAGTAAACAGAAATGAAAGGAAAAAATATAGCATATGAACGATGCATCTCATCACACTGAAATGCACAATCAGATAAAGGAGTTGTGAATAGAGTGGCCGATGTGTAGAAAAGAGAATTGAGCTCAGGATTATGAAAAAGAGCCTCAGGCTAAAACAACATGGACTCGGTATCCACTCTCAAAGAGAATATGCCTAAACGTAACGACAAATATTCAAGAACATAATGTACAACGATGGCACGTTAAGATGATGAAATCAACTCTTTGCAAAATTTCAAGCATCAAACACATCTTAAGAAAACCAATATTCATTTTGGCCCATTTCATTTACAAAAATATCCAATCATAAATGTCATTACATTTCAGAATTCATACTTGAGAAATACAATTATTGATACAAAATAACTGAAGACATTTACAGCTACAACTAATCCCGACCACTAGCTCATGTCCAAATACAGTAGTTAGATCTCTTCTGAACCTGAAAGACAACATTGTAATTTTGATGAGTTTGCGAATTCAATGAGTGAACCATCATTGATGTGTTCACTCATATCAAAACACAAGGATAATTCATATTCCAATCCACAAATAAATCATATCATCCAACATTGAATATTAAATCACATTTTATCATGCTTCAATAAATACAAATTGTGTACAATATTTTACATCACTATTTCAGAACAACTCCATAATTCATTTCAATCATCCATATGATACCTATCAAGTTATATAAGCAAATGCATATGTGACTTCGTTCATTTTTACTATGTTGTCATTGAGCACCTATTTTTGTCCCATATCTGTTGTGGATACTGGGATTGTAACACCCCACTATGATAAATTACATATCAGAACACCCAGTGGACATTCCAGTATATAATCTATAATAATGGCATGTTAAAGCAAACACATATCCAACTTAATTATGGCATCAACTATTATACATAAAATTCACTAAATTTTAAAATCAAACTGCATTCTTCATTTCATTTCATAAAAACCAAACTAACATTGTAGCTTTACAAAACCATCCAAATATATACAATATCAAACCCTATATATAACACACTGCTTTAAAGAGAATTTGTACAAAAACTACTAACTACTCCTTTAGTCTTAACTAATCGACCTTTGAACCATTTCTTGACAAAAGTACAAGAATTAGTCTGCTCGTAGAGTTTGTATATCTCTAATGTCTTCTCTCGGACCTGAAATATCAACATTTCAATTTTGGTGAGTTTTGCGAACTCGATGATGTAACTATCATCGATGGTTCACCCAATTCATACCACATATCAAATCATATAAGCAAATAATTCACAACTTTCCATTTAAAAATTTGCATCACATATCATATATTTCACATATCCCATTCTCATTTAACGACATAACCATATTCCAATTCAACCAGTCAAACACATTTAATATGTGTATATGCAATCTTCATGTGGCCCATTTTCAATTTTTACGTTGTTGTGACTGAGTGCCTAAATTGTCCCGTATCTATTGTGGATACCGAGTTCATTAATACTGTCCCTTACCTATTGCGGATACAGGGCTCATTGTACATATCGAGCCTTCGGCTCTATACCACATTCCAAAGCTTTAAGCTCATATTCGGTGGCTACTCATGTCACAACTATCTTTATCTGATCATGCAATTGTGTATGAAATGCATCACAATAATATTCAATTATTCGTTATCTCAATCATTCCCATTCTCAATCTCATTTCCATCTGAACACATTTATAGTCTTATTCCTATTTATCAAATTCAATCAATCATTCACAATTTAAATCATAATTATCATCAAACCTTAGTCCGGCTTTTAACAAACATGTTGAGTAAACACATAGTCAGTCCAAATTCACATTCAAGGAACACATCAATATCACATTCATCAATCAATACCTCGGACCTTCATTTCCAGAATTAGTACAATCAAATTCACATTCAAATCATAAACATTCCCAACACAGTCCCGAATATCAAACTCCTGTAGCTGAGCCTTCAATTACTTTAGTTCTTTAGGTGCCATCCTATATGGAGGAATGGATATAGGAGTAGCACCGAGAACCAAGTCAATCATAAACTCTGTTTCCTGATCTGGAGGTAAACTAAACAATTCAGTAGGAAACGCATCTTGGAATTCTCTGACATCAAGGATTTCTTCTACATTCTGCTCAACTCGTGTATCAATCATGTTGGCCAAATAATCCTCACATCCGCCTTGCATCAACCTCAAGGCACTCATGAACTAGATCAGCCTGGCTGCTACTACTTGACTAATACCTCTAAAAACTACTCTCAGTTGATTAAGAGATTCCACTACCACCTCCTTAGTGTAGCAGTTCATGATAGCCCTATGAGCAATAAGCTAGTCCATGCCTAGAAAGACATCTATCTCCCTTAACTGTAATATAATCAAGTCTGCTTCCAATTCTGCCCAATCAACTCTAATCAAACATCTCTTGCAGATTTCTCCAATTACCGTGGTATTACCTATCGGTGTACTCACCTCTAATCTCCATCTCGGTAACTCTCTATCATAATCCAACTTAAGTGCCAGATGTGGTGCAATAAATGAATGCGTAGATCCAGGATCTAGTAATACAAATGCTTCATGATCAAGGATAAGCAACGCACCTGTAACAACATCTGGAGAATCCTGAGCCTCCTGCTTAGTCATAGCATAAACTCTGGCCTGAGACTGGGGTCTACTGCTCTAAACCTCAGTCCTGATAGAAGGACTTCCAGAACTCACTCTGCCTCTACCTCGACCTCTCTGTCTAACCCCACTAGCTCGATTCAGCTAAATAGTAGCCTCACTAACTGATCCCCCTCTCATTCTAGAATGGGCTCTAATTGTAGCAGGACAATCCTTAACCTGATGATCAAATAAACCGCATCTAAGACAAGCTCTAGACAGTCTCCAGCACTCACCACTATGCTTCTTCCCATAGTACTCACAATTGGATATCTTACCTGACACTACACCTCTTCCATTTCTAGACTATATAAAACTACTCCTCTGTCTGAACCACGACTGTCTTGATCCAGCCGGTGGTCAACATGGTCTATCCTGGTGTTTATTGAACTTCCTGGTAGAACTACTCTGAAATTCACTGGGCCTTTTCTTAGACTATTGTATATGTTCTCCCTGATCGTCTCTCAGCAATTGTTTTATTCAGATCGAAGCTACTCTTAGCTCAGAAAAACTGCTTAGGTTGGTGATTGTTTTCCTTATCTAAATTTCCATATTTAATCCATCTTCAAATCTCCTGCACTTGTCTTCCTTAGTAAGAATCAAAGCAGTTTCATAACTCATCAGTTCATTAAATTTGATCTTATAATCTGCTACTGACATTCTGCCCTGTTTCAGATTCATAAATTCCTTCATTTTCTATCCAGGTAGATTTTAGGCATGTAATTTTCCTTGAAGGCCCTCAGAAAGTCTCCCCAATTCAGATTGTAAGGCCTGGTGGTACTGCCTGGAATAGTCTTCCACCATTGATATGCTGGACCTTGCAATAATGAGACCACATAATCAAATCTCTCATTAGCCTCACAGTCGATCTGAACAAATACTCGCTTAGTCCTCTCTAACCATCCCTTGGCTTTTGCAGGATCTTTGCTTCCGTAGAAATCCCCAGCTCCCTGCTTTCATAGTCTATCATACCTCCTCTCCCTTCTCTCGGGAACTCTTGAAGGCATTCCCTCAGGTCGAAGCACAGAAGACTCTCTACTGGCTCTTGTCAATCCCAAGTGAGCTGAATGTCCTTCCTGATCACCTATGTTGGATGACCTATCATAAATAATAACTCCCATTATCATCCACATTTCTCATTATATTTCATATGTAACATGTCTATATGTCCCTATGGATGCCAACCATGCTTTGATACCAAAATGTAACACCCCACTACCATAAATTACATACCGGAACACCTAGTAGATATTCCAATATATAATCTATAGTAATGGCATGTTAGAACAAAAACATATCCAATTTAATCATGGCATCAACTATTATTCATAAAAGTCACCAAAATTTTAAAATGAAACTGTATTCTTCATTTCATTTCATAGAAACCAAACTGACATTGTAGCTTTACAAAATCATTCGAATATATACAATATCAAACCCTATATATAACACACTGCTTAAAAGAGAATTTGTACAAAAACTACTAACCACTCCTTCAGTCTTAGCTGACCGACCTTTAAGCCATTTCTTGACAAAAGTATAAGAATTAGTCTTCTCGTAGAGTTTAACTGTCTCTAATGTCTTCTCTCGGATCTGAAATATTAACGTTACAATTTTGGTGAGTTTTGCGAACTCAATAATGTACCATTCTCAATGGTTCACCCAATTCATGCCACATATCAAATCATATAAGCACATAATTCACAACTTTCCATTTAACAATTTGCATCACATATTATACATTTCATATATCCCAATCTCATTTAATAACATAACCACATTCCAATTCAATCAGTCATTCATACTTAATAAGTGTATATGCAATGTTCATGTGACCCACTTTTAATTATTACATTATTGTGACTGAGTACCTAAACTGTCCCGTATCTATTGTGAATACTGGGTTCATTAATACTGTCCCTTACCCGTTGCGAATACAGGGCTCATTGTACATATTGAGCCTTTAGCTCTATACCACATTTCAGAGCTTTAAGCTCATATTTGGTGGCTACTCATGTCGCAACTATCTTTATCTGATCATGCATTCATGTATGAAATGCATCACAACAATATTCAATCATTCATTATTTCAATCATTCCCATTGGAACACATTTACAATCCCATTCCCATCTATCATATTCAATCAATCATTCATAATTTAAATCATAATTATCATCGGACCTTAGTTCGGCTTTTAACAAACATGTTGAGTAAACACATAGTCAGTCCAAATTCACATTCAAGGAATACTTCAATATCACATTTATCAATCAATACCTCGGGCCTTCATGTCCGAAATCAGTACAATCAAATTCACATTCAAATCACAGACACTCCTAATACAGTCCCGAATATCAAACTCCTCAAACAATCAATTGTTCGGAATCATCAATGTCAAAATTATATCAATATCTAATCTTTATAAAAAATCAAGTTTAATCAAAATATTATGAACAGAACACGTTTCTAAATCAAGATCACACATCTAGTTTACTCACAAATCGCTCCAAAAAGCTATTGCCTTGAAGTTCCGGCAATGTCTAGATGATGGCACTCAATGTGCTCCTCTATAACATATAATACATACACATATCAAATTTTGCACAATTATAAATTCATTTATGCACATTCATGTATACTGAATATGGACAATGCATATTCATGACAATTCTGGGTTCCTTAACATGATTCTTGTCACAAAACTCATTCATATATCAATACACAATTAATCAATTCAGATTTGTCTAAAAAAACATACTTTTGGGTCCACTTTGCATGATTATTATCATCAACAAATTGAAGTAACTTGATAACACTTTCTTCTAGAAAATTGTTCTCCCATTCTGAAGTTTCCAATGACACCAAGATCATCTAATTTGATTCAGTATTCTACGAGTTATGCTACAATTCTCTAGACTGAGTACATATGAAACTTTGGCTTGTACATGATCATACTGTTAAATTGTACAACTCATATCTCTCAACTCACATATCCAAAAATTACAAAATTTATACCAATTGAAAGCTAAGAGAATCATTTACAACTTTTGTTAGACACCTTTGTCTAATTTGGCCTCTATCAATACAGTTTATTCAATAACCACAGGACATTATTTCTGTCTTGGATAGTTCTACAGCCTCAGTCAAGGCTCAATTTCAAGCCAGATTTTGAAATACTTAGAGAAAGAATTAAAATTCGACTTCTTCAATAAAGTTGTATCAATATGTCTCTAATTTAATCTGAATCAAGAATAAACTTATTTGGAAATCTACAGGTCAAAATATATCCAAAATACCGAAGCATGATCAGTGAAATTATTCCAGTTTACAATATTCCAGCACACTCATATTTTCATCCTAAATTTATCTCTCAATCTTTTCCGAATTGATTCAGATGTTCATAATTTTTGGTGTAGATGAATAAAAATGTGTTATCAGTCTATTGGTTCAAGTCTCGTGTCATTTGGATGTCAGGAGAAGAGGATATAACAAAAAGAACAAAGGATGTTCAGATAAAATACTACAGCTAACATATTCCAGCAATTCTTCTTCATTTTTTTCCAAATTGTTTTACCCTTTATACCAAGGTTAAACAACCTCTTTATAGGTCATCAATTATACCTCTATGAGGCCTGAATCATACTCCAATTCCTCATCAATAACAGCTCTTATTCCAGTTCAACAT
>JAOTJB010325959.1:0-13850 GCA_027123815.1 Erythroxylum minutifolium | reverse complement strand
GCATTTCTATAGCCTTAAGTGGGAATACATTCTTCAGGTACGCTTTTTCTTTCGCTTATCTTATTTTCGTGATACTTTTTTTACTAGCCGTATGCCGCTAACAGTATAAGTCTATTAGATTTTTTTTCCTTACTTGATACATTACTCTTTTATCTTTTTTTTTACGTTTTTAATCTTTTAATCCTATTTATTTATGTATTTATTGAATTTTTAGTTACATAGATTTTTTTTCCGTGCTAGTTTTACCTTCTTTTCTGTAACCTGCATTATCCGTATATTGTCTTTTTTGCATGTGGGTTCACCAGAAATAGCCTCTCTACTGTGTAGAGGTAAGACTGCGTACTATCGGACCTCTCCAGACCCCGCTTCATTGTGGGATTTCAGACTGGGCGATGATGATGATGATGATAAAAAAGACATTAAAACATCATAACACCAAAATTTTTTGGAATTTGTTCTAATTATAATGTTCTTATTATGCTCTATTAAATTTTATCCATATATATATATATGATTGGAACAGAATAATTAAAATAGGATTTGATAGGAAATTTCTTCCTCTATAATCGCTTATATGTAGGGCATTTTTTTCCATGTTCATTACCACCACTGTTTACCGCGAAGATATTTTTGTTCTAATAACTCTATTTGAAGGTACCACACATCCAATTCTTTGATTTCGTTATTTTATTTTAACTCTATTCTATTAAATTTTATCTATATATTTATATAAAATTTACATAAATATATAAATAATATTTAATAGAATATAATAAAAATACCGGAATCGGAACAAAATATCTAATCCTATATAAATATCATGTAATTTTTACCCCAAAAAAACTATGTTAGGCGCTGGAACAAAATAACGGAAGAGACGATTTAAACCGATTGTTTACATTAATCGCAACACTCAGCGAGTGATTCACCTGCACCCCCGACGCGCGTTGTCCTCCTTAACCAAACCAGAAACGCCTGTTCCCTTCAATGAACGTGGAACTTCTATCTCAAATCATGCTTCTAAGCACTAAAATTACTTCCTGGCTGTCGCATGTTGTTTTCGTTCTATGATCAGCTTCTACAGCAACTCTCCAAGTCTCTCTCTGTGTTTTTCGTTTGATCTCCGAAACAAAACAAAGCAGAGCCGAAGATGTGATCTTAAGTTTCGCAGCCAAGATACTTGGCTGGCTTTTCCAGTCTGAATCTCTGTTTCTAATTGTTACCGTTTTCCCTTTCCACCATTTCTCCTTGGCAAATAAACATAAGAGATGGTGTCCACATCGGAGAAGAAGACCCTTCACTCGCTATTATCCAGTAATCTCAAGAAGCTCACCATAACACCGCCAAACTCCACCACCACAACTACAGACTTGGAGTTCAATGACCTCTTTGGCCCATGGACCCCACACCGCGCTCAATCACCCTCATCATCATCCTTCCCCGTTGTGGACAACCCACCCGTCATCCACAACCGGTCCCACTCCTACGTGGGTCCCTCCCCTCGCTACCCCACGTCGTCCTCTGCCTTCCCATTTCAAATCCAAGAAGATGATGATGATGATGATGATGAAGGTGGTGGTAGTGGAGTGAGTGCTGAAGAAGATGAAGGGAAGAGTGAGAAGGTGATGTCGGTGGGTGATAAAATTGGGCCAAGTGACTTCGAGATATTGAGAGTGATAGGGCAGGGTGCTTTCGGTAAGGTGTTTCAAGTGAGGAAAAAATTGGGGGCTGATTTGGAAGGTAATGATTGTGGCGGTGATGGGATTTATGCAATGAAAGTGATGAGAAAAGATACTATTATTAAGAAGAATCACGTTGATTATATGAAGGCTGAGAGGGATATACTCACTAAAGTTGTTCATCCTTTTATTGTTCATCTTTGTTACTCCTTCCAGGTCCTTTCTCTTTTCTTTTTGTCCTTTTTGAGTTCTTCTTTGTTATATTAATCTTTTCTTCAATGATCTGAATTGGGTCGTCTCTTTCAAGTTGTTCTAGTGTTGTGAGTGTAAGTTGGACAAGGTTAGTGTTTTAAAGATGTACATCTTTGTGCATTCTAAGAGTGATTGCCTTGGTAAAACGGAGCAATTCGAGTGTATTACAGTTGATATCCTGCCAATAACCTTTAACAATTGATTTTTTATTTGGTTGTTTGAGAGTGTGTTCAATGGCTCCATTTAGAGTCATGATGTTCCGTCCTTCTTTTCCCGCACACGTCATGTCATTAAATTTGAACGATAGTGAGAGGTGGCCACATCTTTGTTCGCAGAAGATGGTGGGATTAGTAGTATGTTACACATGAATGATTTTGACGATGCGAATTCCTGCCTTGTTTGGAAGTAGAGTTTAATGGTTCTCAACTTATTGAATTAAGAATTTATTATTGTCCATTAACATGACCCATAGCTTCAGAAGATTATAGATGTTGGATTTAAGAACTTCTCTTTTGGCATTTCAGAAGATTATATCACATGTGATTGCTTCACATTTATTAAGTCCTTTGGTTATGTGCCGATATGAGTGTCCTTTAGCCATGAAAATTAGTAAAATTTGACTGTAGTTTTCATGTGATAGTTCTATGTAAATATTCCATTATGTGTGTAGTTTACATTCTTTACATGTGACCTTTCAGACCAAGTCTAAGCTGTATCTGATCCTGGATTTCATAAATGGGGGTCATCTCTTCTTTCATCTTTATCGGCAGGGAATCTTTGGGTATGCCTTTGCTCCATCCTTTGAACTTGTGGCTACCATACTCATTTACATGTTTCTAATTTTATGCTCTTGGGTTTGTCTTGAGTAGTGAGGATCAAGCACGAATTTACACCGCTGAGATAGTATCTGCAGTTACGCACCTTCACAAGAGTGGGATTGTGCATCGAGATCTTAAACCAGAAAATATTCTCATGGATGCTGATGGGCATGTAATGGCTAATCCATGTGCATTAGTCATTGAGAGATTTGAGAAATGCAGTTGATGAAGTGAATCCTATTTATTTATGTTGAATGATTGTTAAAATTCCTGTCAAATTTGCCATGCAGGTGATGCTAACTGATTTCGGGCTAGCAAAGGAAATTGATGAGGCAAGTAGATCCAATTCACTGTGTGGGACCACGGAGTATATGGCTCCAGAGATTTTACTTAGTAAGGGCCACAACAAAAATGCAGATTGGTGGAGTGTTGGAATACTTTTGTATGAAATGCTAACCGGGCAAGTAAGTTATCCAATTTCTTAAAAACTTTTGCCCGATCTCCCCTGTTCATGCATAATGCCCCTGGGCAAGAAAATCCATCCAATGAGTAATCAGAAAATTAGTTTTCTGCTCCAATTTAAGGCTAATTGTTTCAACTATTATAAAAATTAACGGAAAAGCTTCCCTCTTCAGCCACCATTTACACATTCAAATAGAAAGAAGCTACAGGAGAGAATTGTCAAAGAGAAAGTCAAACTTCCTCCATATCTCAGCAGTGAAGCTCACTCGTTGCTCAAAGGAGTAAGTAAATATTACAATGTGATCTGTTCCTTCTTTGTTTCAATTAAATGTGCCGGGATACCCTTTGGTGAAATTGTTCTTCAATATGAAACTTTATGATATGAATTTATATTTTGAGGTGTTGATGATTTAGAATATAGTTCCATTATTCATGTTCTATTAAACTACAACTTTAATGAGTTTCTGGTGAAGTCGAAACAACTAGAAATGAGCAATTATTTGTGAAATATCATTCTAACTATTGACAAATGGTTTTGTTTGTTCTTGCTTAAAAATACAATCACCTTAGGGCCTGTAGAGTTCATAATTTTGATTGTTTATCCTCCTCTCAATCCACTGAACAACATTATGGTCTCCTTTCATTACTTTCCTTTTCTGTTTTACTTACAGTTGCTGCAAAAGGAACCCTCAAGCAGGCTAGGCAGCGGTCCTGATGGAGGGGATGAGATCAAACAACACAAATGGTTTAGATCCATTAATTGGAAAAAGTTGGAAGCAAGAGAACTGGAGCCAAAGTTCAAGCCAGATGTGAGTGGGAAAGACTGCACAGCTAATTTTGACAAATGTTGGACAACAATGCCTCCAGATGACTCTCCAGCTTCCACACCAACAGAGGGTCAACATTTTCAAGGGTACACTTATGTTGCCCCTAACCCTTGGCTGTGATCTGGATGAATTAAAGGTGTGTTGCATCAAGTTAACTTCCCTGAAATCAAGTCTTTGTAAGTTTATTCCCGTGGAAATAATGTAGAAACATATATTGCTGTGTCACGTACAAAGTCATTTCAATGACTTAATTGACCTACGTATTAATTTTAAGGTGAAGAAAATAAAGCAATGCAACTTGCATGGATAAAGTTATAAGGTGAAATTTTCCTTTGTATTTTGTAGTCGTGTTGAGGGTGAAAAGCCTATTTGTCATGAGTTTTTGAAAATGTTTGTTTCTCCATTTCTTTTCAATTTTCTGATTCTAAGAATCTCTTTTTTAAGTTGTAAAAGAACACATATGGTTACTTGTGAGTGATGTTTGATGATTCTAGCAGTACTTGCTGTCTGAACACAAATTTTATTTATGGAATATTTTAACTTGAGAGTTTAGATGGTTGAAATTTAGTGATAATAAAAGAAATGCGATGATTTCCAGCTTAGAAGACTAAAGTGAGTCATATATTGTCTATGAAAGGGTGAAAAGGAGAAATTAAGTGGAAGGAGCAGAATATTCTGGTAGGGATTGATCACACACACAATAGTGAAAAATAGACAGAAAGTAAGAAAGAATAAAAACGCACAGATTTAACGTGGTTCGGCAATTTGCCTACGTCCACCTGTTAGGAATTTTATATTATCACTGTGTTTTTTGCTCGTACACCAGGAAGAACAACCACTCCTATTTATACTAATTGGAGCCAGAGCAACAATAGGAAATCAAACATGAATAGGAAATTCTACAAGAATAGGAAATTACATAAGAATAACAAACTCTACAGGAATAGGAAATTGCCTCCTAATTCTACTCGTACTCGACTTCCTAATTAGGCTCCACGTCTAACAATCTTCCACTTGGAAACTAACGTAGGAACCAACCATTCTTCCCAATCCAATGCACTTCAGCAGCTTCACGAGCCACCTAGCCGCTCAACCTCTGTAACACTAACCATGGAGGCCAACTGAGGTCTTGCACAACCCCAGTTTTCTAGCACCAACAACCTTGGTAAGCATATCTACTGGATTCTTGCTCCCTAGAACCTTCTCCTATCGCATCATACCATCTTCCATCAAACTCCTTGTGAAGTGATATCTCCTGCGGATGTGCTTAGTTCTGGAATAGAACATGGGATTCTTAGCCAATTGAATGGCACTCTGACTATCACTGAAAAGTACACAATCCCACAGCTTTTTGCCAATTTCCTCCAGAAAGTCTTTCAACCAAACCATCTCCTTGCCAGCTTCAGATATAGCCACATACTCAGCTTCTGTAGTTGACATAGAGACACACTTTTGAAGTTTTGACATACAATTAACCGTTGTTCCAACAATAGTGAAGACATACCCGGATGTGCTCTTGCTACTATCCACATCTCCACTAAGGTCAGCATCATCAAACCCCTCTAGCACCACCTCGCCTTTCCCAAAACAAAAGGCAGTACCAGATGCACCCTTCAAATATCTCAGAAGCCACTTCACGGCTTCCCAATGAGCTTGTCCCAGATTTGACATATACCTGCTAATTGCTCCCACTGCAAATGCTATGTCAGGTCTAGTGCAGACCATAACATACATCAAACTACCAACTGCTGAGACATACGGTACCTTAGACATGTAATTTCGCTCCTCAACTGTCTTGGGAGACTGCTCCTTGGACAATTTGAGATGACTTGTCAAAGGCGTATTCTTGGGCTTTGCATCATCACATCTGAACCTGCTTAGCACTTTCTCAATGTACTGTTCTTGAGACAGTTTTAGCATCCCAACCGATATGTCTTTAGAAATCTTCATACTAAGAATTTGCTTTGCAGCACCCAAATCCTTCATCTCAAAATTCTCTGACAACTTTTTCTTTAGATTTTTGATCTCTTTCATGCATGAACCTGCAATCAGCATATCATCCACATAAAAGAGCAAAATAACATAAGAATCACCAAAATTCTTGAAATAACAACAGTGATCCTTATCACTCCTATGGAACTCGCTATTGCACATGAAAGCATCAAACTTCTTGTACCACTGTCTCGGAGCCTGCTTCAATTCATACAAGCTTTTAGTAAGCTTGCACACCATGTGTTCCTTACTAGGAACCACATAACCCTCAGGTTGTTGCATATATATGTCCTCCTCTAGGTCACTACGTAAAGACGCCGTTTTTACATCCATCAGCTCAAGATGTAAATCTTCAGCTGCAACAATACCCAACAAGATTCTAATAGTAGTTAATTTCACAACAAGAGAGAAAATTTCATTATAATCAACACCCTTCCTTTGTGAGTACCCATTAACCACCAATCCGACTTTGTACTGCTTCCTACCATTAGGTTCATCCTTGATCCGGTACACCCACTTGTTGAGTAAGGCCTTCTTCCCGACAAGCAATTCAGACAGCACCCAGGTTTGATTCTTTTCAAGGGAGCTCATCTCCTCATCCATGGCTTGCTCCCACTTAACAGAATTATCCACCTGAACAGCTTCATCAAAAGACTCTGGTTCGCCAGCATCAATTAACAATAGATAATGAAGGGAAGGAGAATACCATTCTAGTAGCCTTAACACTCTAGTAGTCCTTTTACAATAGACTTTGGCATAACTGGTTCTGGCTCAACTGTAGCAGTTTCAGGAACTAGAACGTCTTCAGGACACCCTGAGATCTTGCTGCAACATCAGCCGGCATGATTTCCTGCAATTCTATCATCTCAGACTTGTCTCTCACCTTTCCTGAATTGTCGAAACCCTCCAAAATCTTGTCCTTGAACAAAACATTCTCATCAAAGGTTACACCACAGTGTCTCAGAATTTTTCTATTCTTCTCATACCAAAATCTATAACCAAACTTATCAGAACCATATCCAATGAAATAGCCCTTAACAACCTTAGGACCTAATTTATCTCTCTTCTCAAGATCAACATGTACATAGATAGTACAACCAAAAGTCTTAAAATGAGAGAGATTTACCTCTCTTCCTGATCATACCTCCTCTGGAATCTAAAATTCAAAGGAATCGAAGGCCTTCTGTTGATCAGGAAGGATGCTGTATTCACTGCATCTGCCTAAAACGTTTTTGGCATCCCTGCGTGCAATCTCATGCTTCTCGCTCGCTCATTCAACGTTCTGTTCATTCTTTCAGCAACATCATTCTTGTCTTGCTTTACGAGGAACTGTCCTGGTCAATCTGATCCCACTATCTACACAAAATTGCTTGATTTCTGTCTTGTCATATTCACCACCATTATCAGACCTTAGACACTTGATCTTCAAACCAGTCTAATTTTCAATTTCAGCTTTCCACCTTTTAAAAATAACAAACACATCAGATTTATTTTTCATAAAATAAACCCATACCTTTCTGCTGAAGTCATCAATGAAGGTGACATAGTATCTTGAGCCACCAAGGGATGAAACCGGTGCTAGTCCACACACATTTGTGTGAACTAGCTCCAACTTCTCTGCCTTCAGTTCCCGTCCAATCTTTGAGAAGCTGACCCTCTTCTGCTTGTCCAGAACACAACTTTCACAAAGACTCAAATCAACTAACTTCAAACCCGACAAAGACCCTTTTGATTGCAAAATCTTCATCCCTTTCTCGCTCATATGACCAAGTCTGTTATGCCACAAATTTGAATTATCTGCATTTGTAGCAATAGCTACCATGTTCGAGCATCCTGTTGTTGTGCACAATGTCCTTGTCAACACTCCCCATGCTACTACGATAGCACCCTTGATAATCTTCCAGAAACTGTCCTTGAACACTGTTCTGTAGCTAGTTTTATCCAACTGACTCTTTGATATCAGATTCTTCTTCAGGTCAGGCATAAACCTGACATCCTGCAATTTTCACGGACTTCCAATAGAAGTCTTAATGCAGATATCCCCCTTCTCCATAATCTCCAAAGGCTTGTCATTAGCAAGATACACCTTACCAAATTTTCCAGAGACAAAATTATGGAATAATTCTCTACATGGAGAAGAGTGAAACGATGCTCTAGAATCCAGTATCCAGGATTCTATAGCGCTGTCCACACTCAAGACTAGTGCATCATTAATATCATCTGTGGCGGAATTCACAGAATCACTATCATCATCTTGAGGCTGCAATTTCTTCTTCTTCTTTGGTTTTGGACAGTCCTTCTTAAGATGTCCCTTATCCCCGCAGTTTCAGCAAATAACATTAGTTCTCCCCTTTGATTTTCCCAGCCCCTTTGACTTCCCGCAAGTATTCTGACCTCGCTACTTACCTCTTCCTCTACCTTCCGCACTCAAGGGGCTACCTGATGATTCCCCTGATTCCTTTTTACGAATACTTTCACTAAGAATTATATCCCGGACATCATCAAATCTCAACGTGTCAAATCCACGAGAACTACTAACTGCAGCTATAAGTGTATCCCACGAATCAGGTAGAGAAGATAACATAATTAGGGCTTTAATTTCATCATCAAAGATTATCTTCACCAAACTTAATTGACTAGTGATCATATTAAATTTGTTAATATGATAAACCACGGAACCACCATTAGACATTTTAAGATTAAACAAACAACGCATCAAAAATACCTTGTTAATGGCATATGGTTTCTCATACATATTTGCCAGAGCCTTTAACAATCCTACTGTCGTTTTCTCATTCATGATATTGAACGCAACGTTTCTGGCCAACGTTAATCTGATTTCACCTAACGCTTGGCGATCTAAGCATTCCCACTCAAAATCCTCCATCTTTTCTGGCTTCTTTCCAGTCAGGGGCTGGTGTAGATTTTTCTGGTAAAGATAATTCTCAATCTGCATCTTCCAGAACCCGAAATCCCTTCCATCAAATTTCTCAATCTTCACCTTCCCGTCTTCCATCGCTATAAACTATGTGATTTATCCAATCAAGCTCTGATACCAGTTGTTAGGGATTGATCACACACACAACAGTGAAAAATAGACAGAAAGAAAGAAAGAATAAAAACACACAAATTTAACGTGATTTGGCAATTTGCCTACGTCCACCAGCTGCTAGGAATTTTATATTATCACTGTGTTTTCTGCCCGTATACCAAGAAGGACAACCACCCCTATTTATACTAATAGGAGCCAGAGCAACAATAGGAAATCAAACATGAATAGAAAATTCTACAAGAATAGGAAACTACATAAGAATAACAAACTCTACAAGAATAAGAAATTGCCTCTTAATCCTACTCCAACTCCTACTCCACTTCTTAATTAGGCTCCACTTCTAACATATTCTGTCTAGAACTTAATTATGAAGGTGTGACACAAAGTGAAGATGGAAGTGGTTTAGAAGAATCTTGTTCTTTCCTTGACTTTAGGACGCAATATACTATCAATGTGTGATTAGCTTTGGTGGCATATTTACAACCTATTCGATGCACTCTTTTCTTAAGGACGCACTATAGAAGAAATTGATATAAATTAATAATAGCAGCTAAATGACACGTTTAAACGTATGATATTGTATATGTACTATGGATTAATTATAAAGATTAAAATCTGCCGGGAATCGGAAGAGGATTTTGAGGTGGGATCAGATGTGTGGAGTGTCGCTTTCATAGTAGTTAAATTGGGGAGGACATGTTATTCCTTACTCTTCTTTGTTCGTTTGTCAATCATTGTATGGGATTTGTAGGGAATGTTCTGTCAGCCCGAGAATTGGTGCTTATAAGAGCCTATTCACAAGTCCCCTATAACTGCTAATAACTAGATGACTCTTTAGTCATCTTGTCCCTTACATTGCTTCATAAGCAAGTACTGTGGTTATATTTATATACTCCCATATTGAGCTTATCCTCACAAAGTTGTCTGCTTTAGGAAGGTAAGAGTACAAACTAGAAACTTATTATAGTCATGAGTCGCAAGGAGAGAACCATCAAGTCCCTTTGTGAGAAATCAATGAAGATGATGGTAAACATCATTAGGTTGTCATCTTTCTCCATAGCTAAGATGAGTATTGGAGCATCTGGAACTCCAGGTGCCACTAAAAATCGTGCTAGTGGAGCAAGCTTCGCCAAGGATCCGTTGCCGTCTCCCACTCAAACTCCTGGAGGCAAAAGATCACAAGAGTCACGGAGCAGTTCAAAGCCCAAATCATTTGTGATGCAGCCAGATGCAGGAAATGATTCTTCGTATGCGATTCACGATGAGAAGAACTTTATAGACGGGAAGGCTTCTGAGTATATCAGGAAGGTACATGAAAAGAATCGCAATTTGGTGCAGGAGACATCAATCCTTGCTGCCTGCATACCACCTCCTCCACCAAGGACAGTCAAATAACATTCTTTATCTAATGTTCTAACTCTGTATAGCTAGCTAGCTACTATCTGTTTGATATAAAAACACTACTCGCACCCTGCTACTTTGTATCCTTTGCTTGACAAAATGTGTTGCTGTTGTTTTCTTAGTTATGAATCAGGTATTTATCTCCCTTTCTTTCTCTTTTCTTGTCTCGAGTTGGAGGATGCATCATGATCCAATCCAGAAAGGGCTATTAACTTGCTGCACGCAAGTAGAAGGTGAACATAATTCCAACTAATAATTTAGAACGTGACTTTTACTATATACATACATATGTATGTATCACTTTCGAATGTATTTGAAAAAAAAAAACAGCTAATAAATTGCAAAGTGAAAAGCATTATGAACAAGAGAAAATGTGTGAATGAGAGGAAGAAGGTCTCCTTGCCAAATCATACTTGCCTTACCAAGCAAGTGATCAAAAATCCCAAAAATTATATGTTAGTAGGCATATACTAGTCGTGTGAACAAGACCAATCATCCAGAAGTACTTGGCTTGCCATTGCCAATGCCAAGCATTTTTTATGAAACTTTTACTTTGCTTGTTTTTGTTTCATAGTAATATTTCCTATTCCATATAACTAATTAAGTTGCCAGCTTTCCCTTAATGTAAATTAAAATCAACCCACAAGGGTGTTTTAAACCAGATCCTCCTAATACCAAAATGAGCTCCTTCCCGTTACTAACGATAAACATTGGAACTACAATTTCATTGAAACCATGAGTTCCTCTTCAATTTTTATTATTGTAATCCTAACAAATGGATGTAATTGAAACGTTCATTACTCTAATGATAATAACCTAGTAAAAAATTCCTAGTGACACGTAAGGCTTGAAAAGATTTAATAATACGCAACCTTATCACTAATTAATAGAGGTTCATTAAAAATGTTGATTGATCTAATTATAAAAAAGTTTTGATTCCCCTTTAATTTATTCTTAAACTGTTCTTCTTCTTATCTGTGATCGTTTTAGTATTTCTCTTATGTCTAAAGATGCGCAAGGATGTGCTGATATTTTGTCTTTTAATTTATTCTTAAACAGTTTTTCAAGTCTTTATCGTACACCAAGTTTGATCAAGTTTTGTTTCGTCTTAGAAATTTCCGGTGTGCAATATGGATGCTAAGATATTTATATCGGTAAACTGTTAAGATCAAAATATATATTAATCGTAATACCATTATTCAACACAAACAATCCTGTTTTCCAAACTCTCAGGAAATTATTTCTTGTTAATTTTATGACAGAACGAAAAGATAAAAAGACTACTTCCATCAGTCCGTTCACTCTTAGCAAGAAAAGCAAGCCTAGCAAACTCCAATGTGTATGGAGGGGATGCATGTCATGTGAACAACTATATAGAACGTCCTTTACACATTTTCTCCTTAACTGAAACTCATATAAAGTCAAGAACGAAGATCGACTAGCACTGAAGAAATGATGGTGATGGAGAATGAGGCTGTTGTCCAGACGAACTTGCCTTTCATAGGTAACCATCTCAGAGCTCTAATGTTTTTTATTCTTATTTTCGTGTATATAGTTAAATTAGAATGTCCTCAGACGAATTGTTATTGTGAAAAAAACATATACAGATGCCTGTCTTTGCAACTTGAAAAGCTTTACGTTACAGCTAAAACTCTAAATTAGATAACATTAGATTACTTCGAATGTTATATATTAACGTTTGACATTTGCTTAGACACTTTCTTTTGTGGCAAAAGTCCAAATACTCGTTTAGTTTCTTGCTGAAATCAATGACCAGAACTAACAAGGAGCATATATTATAACTTTATTTATTACTTAGTCTATTTTGAGAGCTTACAACTTCTTTAACTCTAAATTATTGTGGTTTAACATTTAAGTTTGGAGAAAGACAATTTAGATAATGTCTGTGTCTATATATATATAGTGAATAAACGTTTATAGAAAAATATTTACAAGATAGTAATGGATTAAAAACATTTAAATTCACAAGTCTTCTTAAAGAAAAAGATTTCTAAAAAATCTTTAAATATATTTTTTCTTGCAAGATAATTAGTTTGTAAGAAGAATAATTTAAATAAATTAATTTAAAAAGTTAATAAAAAAGTTGACTTATTATAAGATATATACAATTTAAATATAAAAAAGAGTGAACCATCATGTTCATCTAAATATAAATTTTACTATAAATAAGGAGATCCATAAAAGAAAGAAAAGAATTTTCAATTTTCTATTTGTGCTATTTCACCTTTAGGTTTTGACGGTAATATTTATGTGCGTTGCAATTTAATTAAGCTAGGCTTCACTTGGGGACTAGTCATTCCTGCATTTTTATGATGTTCTTATCATTTTGTATGATTCTTTGTAGGTTTAAGAACGTTTGTCAGAGTGTGAAAATCAGAAGGCAGTTCTTTGACAACTATAGCTCAGGATACAGTAGTTGCTATCAAGAAGACAACTCCCAATTTGCCGAAGCAATAACAAGTATATTTGATAAACAACATTCCAATTAGCTATCTTAAGTCCAAGGTTAATTACACAAACGAATTCAGGAAAAAATGAAATTGTTTGTCTATTCTTAATTTCGGTGAAGAAAATCACAGCACACAGAAGTAATTGAGGCTGCAGTATTTTAATTTTAAGAACTATTGCCATTATTATTGATACTTATTGTAGTCTCGTATAATTATAATTTCACTAATAGCTTGCAATTGCAATATCACCGTAACATACTATCTAAAAATTTACGTAAGATTAAATGTAAATTTTTTGGTAACCATTTGACATTTGATAAGATGGTACTTCACCTATCAATTGGATTAACCTAAATAATGACCAAAGTGACTTTTTTTCCCCAAATCTCTTAGCAAAGCTGTGATCATAAATCCTGTAGATCAAATTAATCCTGATTCAGTCACTCCTTGAAGAATTCGTAGCATTTAAGTGTTAGTTTATGCCCTACAATTAATCAGTTTGGTTGTAGTTTAGTGACAATTATTTAAAGTCATTTTTTATCTTATACATATTTAAATGTATATGGTAAAATTCACGAGATAATTATTCGTTGCAAATGAAATTATAATGAGATTATAATTATAAAATTTATATTGCATTTATGTATTATCCCGAAATTAGTCTTGGTCATTGTTTTATTAAGACTAGACAGTAATAGAACGTAAAAAAGTTAATACACATTATGTTTAGTCGATCTCATAAATTAAAGTATAAAGAAACTTAGGGGGTGCTTGGTTGATGGGTTTGGGAAGAGGTTAATGGGTAAGGAATGAAAAGTAAGTGGTTGGTTGTTGATTATCATTATAGGGGTAATACTTTGATATCCCACTTTTGGGGAATCCTCCATACCTCCCAT
>JAOTJB010325951.1:0-13851 GCA_027123815.1 Erythroxylum minutifolium | reverse complement strand
CTATCGAATGTTAATGATTAATCTCATCATAACAATGGTGTAAATATCCTTAGACTTGAGGTACTCAAGGATATCTTTGATACTAATCCTATGCTTTGACATCATTCCTTGTTACCTCAAGACGAGATCTCTTTTAGGGTGGTGATTGAGTATAGCTATTAGTATTTGAAGGTAACTGGGTAGTCAATAAAGGATTCACCGGTCCTGATAGAAGGAGATGATACTCTCAGCCTTTTGTCAGGGTCATTGCTTAAAAGTCTCTGGCCAGAGCAGTTATGTGTCATATATAGAGTTATGAGATCTTAGGAAAAAAAACTAATATATCAGGAAGTTGATACATAACCTATACTCCAAACCAAGTGCGGTATAGTATAGTGAAAGGACGAATTGCATGGTAATTATTTATGGAAAGATTTGTAAGTTGGATAATAAACTATCGAAGGGTTCATGTGTTAATCTATTTATATTCTAATAAATTGGCGTCATGAAACCCTTCTTGATTTGTTTGAATTAAGAGTTAATTCTAGTGGCATGCAATTATCCATGATTTGCTCAAATTAAAAGTTAATTTAAGTGCCTAAAATAACCGAGAACTTAAGGGTCACACGTATAAAAGATTGGATGAAAAATATAGTATGTATGGCCATTTTTAAGTTAGTCATGATCGTGACCGAAGGCGAGCCTGATTTTAAGTAGGCCACGATCGTGATTGAAGGCACGAATGATTATATAATTGAGTTCTTCACTTCTGTACACAAGAGTCTAACCACTTCTTACACACACTTGAGTGAAAGCATAATGGCTTTAAAAGAGTTATAGAGTGAGAGAGAGGTGTCAAGAGTCTTATTCTTGCAATTTATGTGATTGTTACATGAATCAAAGTGCATGCAACAAAAGTCTTGATCTTTCTTTTCATTTTGAGTATCTACTAAAACTCCCCTAGTTTGGTGCTCAAATCACCCTTACACATTGTTTCTTCTTGATCTTTGCATATTCTTGGGGTGATCAAGGAAGGGTTTGGTGTTTGCAATAACCCTAACAAGGAGAAGAAATAAGAAAGGAGGAGAAACAAAAGGTAAAAAGTTTTATATTTCATGTTCTTTTATATGTTTATGCATACATGTGTGATTCTGGCTTTTATGTGTTGTCATGTGGTTAGAATCAAGATTCCGACACTTTCGCTGCAATCTCATACATGTGAGGCATGCATCCATGGCAAACCTAATAGTGGTATCAGAGCCAGGTTATGCATGTATTAGGTGATGTATTGAACATGAGCAAAGTGTTTGCTGAGTTGTGGCTAACATGCATGTTGATTTGGAATAATTCATGTAAATTGTAGAAAATTTGTTTTTTTGATTTTTCTTTCTCACAAATGTTTATAAGATGTTACATCATGTTTCTGTCAAAGAAAATTGCACGTCATTTTCTATTTTATTTTGAATTAATATTCAGACTGTTCATATATTGGTTTTTGGGAATTTCAGGAAAACTGAATGCATGTGCTGATTTTGAAAATTTTGTAATAATTTTTAAAAAATTGTTTTCTGATTTTCTTTCACAGAAATATTTATAAGGTTTTATGTTATGTTTCTGTCAAAGGAAAATGCAATTGAATGTCATTTGCTATTTTATTACGAAATTAGTTTCAGCTTGATGCATGTATGAAGTTCTGGGAAATTCTGGAAATCTAATGAACATGCATGCTTGTAAATTTATGCATGCACATGCAAGATGAGATGTAGCCACGTGTGTGAGAAGCATGACTCTTGTTATTAAAGTGATTAACTTATGCATGCATGATGGTTTGACTAGTGTTAGAAGAAATATGATAAGTGTCATACGCATGTGATGTGCTGACTAATTCCTATTTATTAATAAATAATTCCTAAGAATTATGCTATGGAATTTTTTATTAGACACATTTAGAGTGTGTATAAGACTTTGGAATTTTTCCATAATTAACTAAATTTGATTCAATTATTAAATCAAGTCAAAGTCAACATTGGTTAACTTTCTGAAAGCTGATGGAGTTGACTTACTTAATGACTAATAGTGTATGTATTTCAGGTATAAGACCTTAATAAAGTTCTTATGTCATAAGAAATGTATTATTTTGATTGTAATAGCATGCCTAATGCATGTGCATGAAATTAGGGCTTCAAAAATTTTCCAAACATCAAATCGATCCCTTTAGTGTCTAATAGGTTAACTTATTTATCTTGACAGTTTTGACCGTCAAGATAATTTTGTCTTGTGTCGAAATTATTTAGATAAATTTGAGACGACCTAGGGATATTATAGATGATTAATTGATGTACGAAAATTTTGGAAACCCTAAGGATTAATTTAGAATTAATCCAAGTAGAGCATAGCATTTCTAGTGTGACTAGAAAAAGGGCATATATACATGGATTAAAGTGTTTAATTTGGACATCAAAATAATTGAATTTTAGGGTTCCTAATTGAATAACGACTAGAAAAAGGGCATAGATACATGGATTAAAGTGTTTAATTTGGACACCAAAATAATTGAATTTTAGGGTTCCTAATTGAATAACATTCATAATTCAAATTAGTTGAGACTAACTCTAGTACCCAATTCAGTTCAAGAGTTGAATCGAATCATGAATTTTAGATGCATAGTCAAGTC
The DNA here is from genome assembly GCA_027123815.1 of Erythroxylum minutifolium. Classification (NCBI taxonomy): domain Eukaryota; kingdom Viridiplantae; phylum Streptophyta; class Magnoliopsida; order Malpighiales; family Erythroxylaceae; genus Erythroxylum; species Erythroxylum minutifolium. The sequence goes on along the minus strand of JAOTJB010325951.1, from coordinate 11,198 downwards.
ACAACCTAAATTAAACCTCCTTTGTGTGATACATGCATTAGATGCTTTTTAAGGATTGTTATAGACATAGGCTTAATTTAATTGAGTTGTCCATAATCTGACTATATATATATATTTGTGCGTGTGTGTGTGCGTGTGTGTGTGAGTGATATATATGTATATTACAAGATCATCCAAATATTGATGAGACCAAAGAACAAATCCCTTAATCGAAATATTAGCACTTACGCCTTCCGTTGATATGACAAGAACCAATGTTCTTTTATAGATGGGTTGTTGGGCAAATCCAAGCCCGCTTTACATGAATATGTTCAAACCATGGAAATTAGATTTTCGGATTAATGTGTTAGTCCTAACTAAAAGCATTGATTTATTGGGCAAACCCAAGGTTGACGTGGATAGAGGTGAAGTCGGGTAATATACATGGGATTTATATAAATTAAGAGTTGATAACCTAATGAGTGTGCTAAATCAACAGTTGATAGCACAAGTCAATAGTTGCATAACTGAATGCCATTGGTATGAATGATACCTACCGATTAACCTAACGTGGCTTGTTGAGAAAACCCAAGATCATTCTTGGTGATATCAAATATTGACGCATTAAGAAAACTATAAGTTTTCTCAAATTCATGGTCAGGGCTATGGATTTGAATAAGAATAGTAGGACCTATGATGCATGTGATTAAAGTCCTTATCGATATGCATTAATGTACATTCTAACACTTTCTCTCGTTCTTCTAAGTTATTGAATTGCCACGATGTCTTCATCTAGTGTGAACCTATGCTCTTTATTAGATTCCAACAAACTCACGGGACCAAACTTCTTAGATTGGCTATGAAATTTGAGAAATGTTTTCAAATCCGAGAAACTAGGATATGTCCTAGATGAACCACTTCCCAATTCCCCTGTTGTCGACGCATCTAATGAGGATCAGAAAGCATACAAGAAGCTACTTGATGATAGTGAGCTGGCTAGCTATATAATGTTGTCCTCTATGTCACCAGAACTGCAAAAGCAGCACGAGGCTATAGATGCTCATACCATAGCCTACAATCTGAGGGAATTATTTGATGAGCAAGTTCGGTCTGAAAGGTTCGAGACTTTGAGGTTGCTTTTCTATTCTAAGATGGCTGAGGGATCATCTCTAGTACAATATGCGTTGAAGATGTATGGATATATTGAGAGGTTAGGCAGTTTGGATTTCGTAATGGATTATGAGTTAAGTATAAACTTAATTAGATATCAGTTATATAATGCTTTAGAGAAAAATGTGTTTATCTCAAAGCATGCTATCTTTTTAGAGAAAGAGTTTCTTCTAAGAGAAGTCAATAGGAGCCAAATTGAACTTGATGAAGTTCATGATGCTCAAACAGATGCAGATCAATTGCCTGAAACCAAAATTATTGTTCACAGAGATGAGACAATAGTTGAACCTTCTAACACACAAAATATTCGTAGGTCAAGTAGGATACGCAATGTTCCAGAGAGATATGGATTTCTCATAAGCGAACACAATAACATATTGCTCATAGAAGATGATAAGCCTACAACCTATGAAGAGGCTTTGAAGAGTTCAGAATCTAAAAAATGGCTTCAATTCATGAAGTCCGAAATGGATTCCATGTATGAAAACCAAGTATGGACTTTGGTTAACCTACCCGAAAGGTTAAAACCCATAAGGTGCAAGTAGATTTTCAAGAAGAAAATCTACATGGAAGGTAATGTGATTACCTATAAAGTGAGGCTAGTTACTAAAAGTTATCATCAAAGATAAGGAGTTGACTATGATGAGACTTTTAGCCTCATAGCCATGCTTAAATCCATTAGAATACACCTAGCCATTGCTGCTCATTATGATTATGAAATATGGCATATGGATGTGAGATGACTTTCCTAAATGGAAACCTAGTTGAAGATGTGTATACGATACAACCTGAGGCCTTCGTATCTAAAGATGGCAGAAAGGTATGCAAGCTTCAGAAATCAATTTATGGATTGAAGCAAGCATATAGGAGTTGGAACATCAGATTTGATGAGACAATCAAAAAGTTTGGTTTCTCAAAAAATATAGATCTTGTAGTGAGCGGGCATATGGATGCCAATTTTCAATCAGACTAAGATAACTCCCAATCCCAGTCAGGTTATGTTTTCACACTGAATGGTGGAGCAGTCAGTTGGAAGAGTTCCAAACAAGAGACAACCACATATTCGATGACCAAATCAGAGTACACTGCAGCTGCCGAAGCGGTAAAAGAAGCTATTTAGATCAAAAAGTTCATTATGGAACTTGAAGTGGTTCCGAGCATAGTAGACCCAATACTGTTGTACTATGACAACAATGGGGCTATTGTTCAAGCCAAAAAACCAAGGTCTCATCAGAGGTCCAAAAAAGTACTTAGGAGATATCACCTGATTAGGGAGATAATTGATAGAGGTGATGTGAAGATAGAGAGAGTGCCTACAGATCAGAAAATTGTTGATCCTTTGACTAAGCCACTTCCTCAGATAAAATTTGATTCTTATGTACTCACTTATGGTATTAGATACAAAGGTGATTGACTTTAGTGCAAACTTTAGCACTTTTGTTAGAGTAGTGCTCTAAAGGTAATTACCTTTAGCACTTTTGTACAAACTTTATTTTGATTAATAAAGTAAAAGGAATTTTTTATTAATTTGATAGTCGTTTATATATGGATTGATATTTATCTTAAATCAAATTAATGAATTATATGATACAAAACATAGTATAAAGGAAATTATGATGAGATCATGATAATGAGATTCCTATCATATGCAGTTATATTAGTATCAAAATAATCCCTAGTTATAGGATTAATAAGATAGGAGATTATTAATCTAGACAAACTAGCACATGTTATACTCCTTGATTTGATCAAGCAGTGGATCTCATAAACTGTAAGCATGAGATGTTTAGAGTTAACATATGGATGCTTCCTAAGAGTAATAAGTACATCATATGTCCTATTATGAGATTATCATGTGGATGATCTATCAAATGTCAGTGATTAATCTCATCATAATAATGGTGCAAATATCCTTAGGCATGAGCTACTTAAGGATATCTTGGATATTGATCTTGTGTTTTGACACCATTCCTTATTGCGTCAAGATGAGGTCGCTCATAGGATGGTGATTAGGTACAGCTATTACTATTCGAAGGTAATTGGGTAGCCAATAAAGGATTCACCACTCTTGATAGAAGGAGATGATACCTAAGGCTTCTTGTCGGGGTTTTTACTTGGGAGTCTTTGGCCAAAGCAATTATGTCTCATGAAAAGAGTCTTTAATGAAAAATAGAGTAATGAGATGTCCAGGATAAGAATTAACATTACTTGGATTAGATTTGATATAGTCAGTCAAGTGGAAGTTGACACATAGCCCATACTCCGAATAAAGTGGGGTATAGGATGGTGAAGGGACAAATCGCACAGTAATTGATTATGAAAAGGTTTGTAAGTCAGATAATTAACTATCGAAGAGTTCGAATGTTAATCCACTTACATTTCAGTAAATTGGTATCATGAAACTCTTCATAATATGCTCGAATTAAAAGTTAATTTAAGTAACCAAAATAACTAGGAACCTAAGGGTCACACATATAAAAGGTTGGATGAAAAACAAAGTGTGCATTAAGCCATGATCGTGACTAACTTAATGACATGTGGTACATAAGTGAGTTCTTCATTTATGTACACACAAATTTTTACCCAAAAAATAAACTCGATAAAGAGGCTAATGTCTAGAAGAGTTCTGGAAGCTGTGAGGAGTGATCTTGAGATTTGTTCATGCAATTTTAAGAAATTGTTGCATGAGATTAATTTCATGTAACTTTGTCTTGATCTAACTCTCACTAGAGCATCTACTTGAACTTATCTTGTTTGGTGCTCTAACCACAGTTACACACTGATTTTTCTTCATCTTGCATGCTCTCTTTAGGCTAAGGAAGGTGTTTGGTGTTTGTTACAACCCAAACAAGGAGAAGATTTAAGAAAAAAGAAGTATATGTAACGTACATATGTTGTAATTTAATATTCTTATAATCTGTTTATACATGCACATGGATTATGGATTTTCTGGGGATGTCGTGGGGTTAGAATTTTGGTTCCAACACTTCCACTACCTTGCCATGTATGTTATACATGGACCCATGGCTCTCCAATATATTTAACTTCTAAGTTAGGTTTTTTTTCTTGATTTAGGGAAATTGTGAGAAGGCAAAGATCAATAGATTGAAAATAAAAACACTTTATAATCAAGTGTCAAAGTCATTTGTAGTTGTCTGAAATAAATATTTAAGTTTTATAATTGCAAGTTATACTTACTACACTCTTATATGTGCATTTTTTTATTTCATAAAGCAAAATGAAAAGGAACTACATGGAAAACAGTATGATAGGATCACACTATGTAAATTTGCTCAATATAAAGAGGAAAAGGATGGGTGTTAGAAGAAGCAGAAAATAACCATGTAAGTTTAACAGTTTGTTAAATATTTTTGTTTGCTAATTAATATAGTAGTAAGTACTAACATATGGATTGAATATTGATTTTTTATTTTAGAATAAAATTCAGAGTTATTAGAGAAGTCTATATCTGAGGAGAATAAGCTTAGTATAGATGACATTTATGATATAGTATTTGGTACTCAGTTAGGCTATGTGAAAGGCCTTGCCTATGGCCCTGAGACAAATGTGTCAACCTCAATATATAAAACAATCATTGAACACCTTCAAGAGGAAAACAAGAAACTTAAGGTTGCATAACAAGCTGAAGTAATTAGGGGATAAGAAACTCTAGCAAAACATAATATGTTATTAAAAAAATTACTTAGCCCAAATTATGATAAAAATGAAGAGGAAACTATAGGGTATTAAGTTTATATCCTATGCTTTTTCTATCACTTCTTATATGTCCTATAATATAATTTTAATACTTTTTTCTTAAATTACAAAAATGATGATATTGTAACTGTTGACTAATTATATTGTGAATGGTAAAGTTATTTAGTGTTGGCTTTAATCAAAACCAAACACTTACAATATCAATACTCTCACAATATTTTCAGTTGATTTTAACTAGGCTTTTTGGATGATTAATGGTTCATGGACATGGACAACACTAGGTAGTCGCTTGGATTATGCTATAATATTTTTGTAATCGGAGTATGACATATTATAATTTGTAAAATGATCTTTTTATTTCATCCTTTGATGTTATATTTTTTAGTTAGTATAATTTAATGATGATCTATACATAATTTTATTTTATATATACAATGTTTGAAATTTTGACTTAATAATGGCACATAATTCACAATAAAAAACATGTCAATACATTATATACAAAACATATTGTTTAATATCATGGATTAAAAATGTAACAAATAATATATTGTGACATTATTAAAAACATAGCAAATAACATTTGACTATGCTATATAGAATGTAGTAAATAACATTTGGCTACGTTATAAAAAATATAACTAATAACATTTGACTATGTAGCAAAAACTTAACTAATATATATAGCTATGAAGAAAAAAAAGTAGCCAAAAATTATTAGCTAAATTTTATTTTAGTTGTCAATCATTCGGCATCAAATCATATTATATAGAATGCCCTTTTATTGTCGACATATCATTCCTCGTATTTTTACAGAAAGTCTTCTCCGAAGATTTTGAAAAGTCATCCCACCCTAACTACCTAATACGTGTTAATGTTTCATCATTATGATCATTATAAGTGCAACATTTTCATGGCTCGATTAATGAAAATAACAACTAATTTTAACTCTTATGGATCAATTTTAAAATAACTCTTGATGATAACGATGAGTTAAGAGTTTTTAAAACAGTCCAGTTATTACTAGGCCGAACTTAAACTGTAATTAATCTACTTTGTAAGAATATGGGGCATCATGTTGCCCTGTATTTTCAGTCGAGCAATGGAGCTCGAGAAAATTAGGAAGAAGAGTATTCCACTGTGGGTGAACATCTATAATATTCCTTTGGAGTATTGGACTACTAAAGGGTAAGTATGTTGGCAAGCTATATGGGGAAGCCTAGTTGTGTGGATGAGAATACAACTTTAAGGAAAAGAGTAGGTTTTGCTAGATTATATATTAGCATGGACGTTACCAAGATTGTATCCCTATCCTTTGGCTAGCTGATGAAAATTCTCTTAGAGACGATAGTTTGTGCAACCTATCAATGGAAACCATCTCTACAAGCTTAGGGAAAAGAATGGAAACCTACGGGTAGAACCTTCTTAAAAGGAGATTATTGGGAAGTAATGGGATTAGATAAGAGTAAGGAAGAGCATAAGGATCACAAACAGATCGAGGATATTGAACATGTAGCGAAAAGCCATAGGATGATCCAGCCTTCAAATAACATTACACCAATAACAGAACAAAATTTGGTGGAGACTAACAATGTATCTGTTCAACAGAGGGAGGAACCAACTCATAAAACCGCTAAAGACTACAGTAGCTCAACAAGTAACAAGGGTACTGAGATGGAAGTAAATGAACCTAATCCAAGTGAGGGTGCTGCCACTAGTCAATAAGAAGACCTAAGCATTCCAAAGGCAGATATGCAGAAGGGCAGTAATCTAGAGGAAAACATTGAACAAGCCATGATTAGGAAAAGTGTACGGAGCAATAGGAAAAGCTCCAAAGGAAAAACAACTTGATGGTTTGGAATGTTAGAGGAATAAATAATCCCTCCAAGCTCAATGCTTTAAGGGATTTTGTTTTCAGGAAAAGCCTAAGGTGTTTTGTATGTTGGAAACAAAATTAGGGAAGCAAATTTGAATAAATTGGATTATCTAGGAAACAATTGGCAGTTTATTACTAATCATCACTGTCATGTCTATGGTAGGATTATCATAGTTTTTGATGCAGAATTTTTGAAAGTGGAAGTCCTGGACTCTGGGCAGCAGCATATACATAACCTGATCTACTTTAAAATGGAAAACTCTTGGATTTTAGCTACTTTTGTCTATGGTTTCAACACAAGATTCCAAAGAGCTGAATGATGGAATGATCTAAGGAGGCTTAAGGTTTCGGTGAACCTCCCTTGGGTGGTTTATGGGGACTTTAACACAACTGCTTTCAGGTCAGAGGCAAAAGGTAACTGCAATTTACTCAACTATTCCCCTAATTAGTGTGAATGTATGCAGGAGGTGGATCTCTTAGATCTACAAATGAAAGGACATATGTTTATATGGTCAAATAAGCAAAGTTCTACATGAGACATCAGGAAAAAACTAGATAGGGCCTTGGTAAATGTGGAATGGCTCACTACCTTCCCAAGAAGTACTGTGTATTTCTTGGATCTTGGAATTTTTGATCATACTCCTATAAGGATTGATTTCTTAGTCACATCCTCCAGAATGCACCACCCATTCAGATTTAACAACTTCCTAGCTATGTGGTAGGCTTTCAAGAAGCAAGATTGAAGGGGCTAGAGCATGGTTGTTATGGGACTAAGCAGTACATATGTATATAGAAACTTAAGGCTATCAAGCAGGAGTTGAAGATCCTTAACAATAAGAGAGGCAAGAATCTCACAAAGGAGGTTGACAAAACAAGAGAGAATCTCCACTCCATTAAAAAATCTCTGGCTGATAATCCCTTAGATGAAAACCTAGCCACAGCAGAAAAGGAAGCACTAAAACATTACTTAGAAGTGGTGGATCATCAATGCTCTTTATACAAGCAGAGAGCTAGAGTCAATTGGATGAAGGATGGGGATAGATGCACTAAGTTGTTCTTCAATTCTTTGTTAGCCCGAAGGAACATTAACAGAATCTCCTCTATCAAAACTGAAGAAGGTAGGGAAGTTCATGGACAAGATGAGCTAGCTATAGAGGCTATGGCTTTCTATCGAAAGCTACTGGGTTCAGAAGATTCTTTGTCAGTACATAATCATGATCTTGCACAATTAATCACTGCTAAGATTCTAGATAATGAAAGTGCCTAGTTATCAAGACCTATACCAAATCAGGAAATCGAGAAGGTTATGTTTAGCATAAATGGATCTAAAGCCCCGAGACCAGATGGACTAAATGGCTTTTTTTATCAGAAAACTTGGAATAGCTTGGGGGGACAGTTAAGGATGAAATCCATGAATTTTTCCTAAAAGGGATCCTACTGAAGGAAATCAACAAGACCCATCTATGTTTGATCCCTGAGAATTCCAGCCCTAATTCTTGGAATGATTACAGACCTATTTCCTGCACTAACTTCCTATATAAGATTGAAGGGTTATTAGGAAGGCTCAATATGAAGCATCCTAAGCCATTTAGCACACCACTAGTACCTCACTTCAAACTAACATACATGTTCCTTAACAAAAATAGTGAAAGTTGGTATGTCTTTTATTCCATACTCATCTGCAATATGGTCTTTAATGTATGCAATGGTATGTATAAGGCCAAATATTGCACTTTTTGCTAGGTTAGCGAGTAGATTCTTGTGAAATCTAGGGGAAGTTTACTAATAAGTAGCGAAATGAATTTTTAGATACTTAAGAGATACTTCGAAGTAGAGTTTATGTTTTGGTAATGTGAACCAACTCTAAAAGGTTATACAGATGCAGATTTGGCTAGAGATCTTGATGGAAGAAAATTCACTTGAAGCTTTTGTTTCAAGATTACAAGGGGAGTCATCTCAAGTAAATCCAAGCTACAAAAGTGTGAGACTTTGTATGTGACTAAAGCAGAGTATGTAGCTGTAGTTGAAGCTTATATAGAGATGCTTTAGCTAAAATGGTTCCTTCAAAGGTTGGATGTGAAGTACAAAGACTATATAGTATTTTATGATAGTTAAAATGCTATTGACTTAAACAAAAACGCTATAAATCATTCCTTCACAAAGTGCATACATTAATTTGATAATATGTGTAATCAATCTTCAATAAAACTAGGACGTGATTAGCTTATTAATTGCATGCCATTGTGTTAGTTATTCCATACGGTTACAAGTCAATTAGCCCAATAAAAAAGGGAAGGAATTTCAATTTGTTGAAAAAGGTCTCCTTTAAATGTCCTATTTTAAAACAATCTCTTTTTTCTCTTTTCTTTTTTTAATTTAAAAAGATATATTACTCAACCAAAAGGAATTCATGTGCAACCCGCACAAAAGTGAGTACTAAATTATGCTCAAAGCATCAAAATAGCAACCTAGATAACATTACAAAAATATTTTGTAATCATCTAAGTTAAAAATCATCTTATATCTTTTGTAGCTCTTTAGTCTACCAATTTCAAACTGTCAACCTCCATTTATTAGTTATATGTTGATTATTATTCATCTTCTTTACTTTCAACATCATGGCCTCTAATATTTAGGCCGTAATTTTTTTCTAAAAATCATGTTTAGTCTGCTTAGTGCCTCTAAAGATCATATGGTTCCTCTTCATCTATATAGCATGTACCATATAGCTAATAACTATTCTTACCATAGTTAGATAATCTTTCTTTAGACTATAAACCTTAAATAACCAATCCATTATTCTCCTCCAAGCCGCTTGATTACAATATTAATAGTAGTTAACAAACATATGCATAAAGTAGCCAAAAAAGGGTATACTTTCCTTTCCATATTAACATAGGACTAATGTTGTTTAAATTACTATGTAATATTAAGTTGCTCACGGTAAAGAAGTACAAAAGTTTGTCCATGTTATGCAAGTAACGTGTATTTCATGCAAGCAAAATGGCAATAAATTGAGACCAAAACAACAGAAGCAAATGAAGAATACACAAGGCAGCAGGTTGGAAGCATAAAGGAGTAGCATGAATGTTTGCGTTTCAAGCAAACAACATCTGCGTAAACGCAGACATCTGACGCTAGCGAGAGTAGCGCACAACCAAAGGAGAAACGCAAACGTTGATAGCAGCTGATAAGAATGATGACGCATAGCTGGAAAAGGAGCAAACCAAAATACAATGCAGAAGTAAGGAATATAAGAGATGTGAGAAACAAGGGTTAAAAGGAGGTCTAAAGAAAAAAAAAAGGGGGGCATGAATTAAAGAAAGGATGGTAGCGCAAGTTTACAGGGGGTCTTCGATTGGGACAATTTCTTGGGCCTGAAGTAATTATTTTTGGTAGCTCTTGATTTCAATAAAGATGAGGGATAAAGCTCTCAACCGGGAGAGACCCATAGAGGGCTAGACTTCCTGACGCTAGTTCAGGGGCGATGTCGACACTGACGACCCAGTTAAGCACTCTTTCTTTGTTTTTATTGTTTCTTCTCTCTTTAGAAATTGATTATGTTATCCTATGTTAATTGATTTGGGTTTTGTGTATGGATAATCGTATTCTCGTTATCGTTCGATTATTTGTATATGAACTTATTGGGTATTATGAAAAGATGATTTTAATGTGTTCATTGGATCGTTTGTTTGCAAACCTATTGCTGGAATTTTGATATAATTTGTAATTGTTATATTTGAACTTCATGTGTAGCGACTGATGATTCATAATTATTAAGGATATCATAACCTAGGTTAAATGATGCATTGTATGTGGTTGTTGTCTTGATTAATCAGTTTTCCTAATTCATAATGCTACTACCCAATTAAATCTAGAGATCATATCCTAGGTTATTTAGTGGTTAGGTTTAATTAACGATCATATATTAATTAAACAATTCATAAGGGAAAATCGGGTTAATTATTAACCCACGATTAATAGTTTCTAGGAGTAGTTTGAGAATAACAAATCATTTAAAAATGTTTAATTAGGGTGTAGGCTGAGATTGAACTAAAAAATCAGGCCCCTACCGAATTCCCCACTTTTATCACTTTTTTACATGTTTTCTTTAAATTTCTTTTGTTAGTTTATGTAATACCCCACTACTGCTGAACCCGAATCAGATATCGATGGTGATATCCGAGTCTGTGCCCCGTAAGAGTGATATGCCACATCACTAAACAATCAAACAGTCGATATAAAATTTTTTTAACACAACATAAAGTACAGAAAATCAATAACGAAAACGTTCCACTTTGTTTTTATAATCATTTGATACAGAAAATGAAATCAAGAGTAACTTTTTATTAGCCACTTGGGCCCATTTCAAATTACAAAAAAAAACAACCATTTCCCATTCAGAAAAATTATTACAAACTGTAATCTTTGATTACAAATAATACACATTTTGCGG
>JAOTJB010325901.1:0-13857 GCA_027123815.1 Erythroxylum minutifolium | reverse complement strand
TTTATCTCTTGAGACCTTAATTATCTCGATACATGGGCTATTACTTTACCATACTACTTTAATACGCATCCCAATCCTTGATATGAAGCATCACTATAAACCACATAACCTTTAGTTCCCGATGGAATGGTTAACACTGGTGCGGTAGTTAATCGATGCTTCAGCTCCTCTGATGTTCATCATTCCATCTGAAGGGCACATTTAGAGGGGCTAAGATAAATGAGAGCCCCTCGTCAAACCTCCGGTAATATCAAGCTAATCCGAGGAAACTTCAGATCTCTGTTACATTCTTTGGAGTTTCTTATTTCATCATTGCCTCTATCTTCTTTGGATCCACTCGTATGCCTTGTCCAGTTAATATGTGACCTAGAAACATTACTTAATCTAGCCAAAATTCACACTTACTAAATTTGGCATACAATTGTTTCTCCTTCATAATCTGTAGGAATAATCTCAGATGTTCAATATGCTCTTCTATACTCTTTGAATACACCAAAATGTCATCTATGATCACAATTACAAAATGATTTAGGTAGGGTTTAAACACCTTATTTATTAATGCCATAAATGCAGCTAGGGCATTAGTCAACCCAAACGGCATTATTAAAAACTCAAAATGCCTATACCTGCTCCTGAAAGCACTTTTTAGTACATTAGCCTCTGCTATCTTTAACTAATAGTACCCAAATCTCAAGTCCAACTTAGTGAACACCTGAGCTCCCTGCAACTGATTAAGTAAATTATCAATTCTAGGCAACGGGTACTTGCTTTTCACTGTCACTTGGTTCAGTTGCCTATAATCAATGCAAAGTCTCAGAGGTCCATCTTTCTTCTTCACAAATAATACTGGAGCTCCTCATGGTGATACACTAGGTTTAATGAAACCCTTTTCCAACAATTCCTGCAATTGAGCCTTCAACTCCTTTAGTTTCATAGGTGCATCTTATATGTAGGAATTGATATAGGATCAGTACCTGGAACTAAGTTGATTGTAAACTATATTTCCCTGCCTAGAGTTAAGCCAGATAACTCAACGGGAAACAAATCTAGGAATTCCCTAATAACTGAAATGTCCTGTACATTCTTCTCAATTCGAGTATCCACTACGTGTGCTAGATAAGCCTTACATCCCCTTGCATTAACCTCAAAGCATTCACGAATGAGACCAGTCTGGTTGGCACTGCTTGACTAATACCTCTAAAAACTGCTCTCAGTTGATTAAGAGATTATAATATTACCTCCTTAGTATAGTAGTTCATGATAGCCCTATGAACAGTGAGTCAATCCATGCCTAGAATAATATCTCTCCCTTAACTGTAATACAACCAAGTCTGCCTCTAATTCTGCCTCTAATTCTGCCTGATCAATTCGAATCAAACATCTTTTACAAACTTCATCGATTGCTGTAGTATTACCTATCGGTGTACTCACCTCTAATCCATATTTCAACAGTTCTCTATCACAATGTAGCCTAGATGCCAGATGCGGTGTGATAAAGGAATGCATAGATCCAGGATCTAGCAATGCCAAAGCTTTATAAGGAAAGATAGTTAACACACCCACAATGACATCTAGAGAATTTTGAGCCTCTTGTCTGGTCATTGCATATACTCTAGCCTAAGATTGCGTTTGGTTGCTCTGCACCTTAGTCTTGATAGTAGGACTCTCAAAACTCATTCTGCCTCTCCCCAACCTCTCTGTCTAGACCTACTAGCTCAACTCTGCTAGATAGTAGTTTCTATTAGCACTCCTCCTCTTCTTCCAGACTGTGCTCTATACACAATAGAATAATCTCTGATCTAATGATCAAAAAAGTCACATTGAAGGCAAGCTTCTGTCAACTTCCAGCATTCACACTATGCTTCTTCCCACAATACTCATAATCTGGTAACTGACCCAATATTGAACCTCTTCCACTGCTAGACAACATAAAGCTACCCCTTTGTCTGAACCCTGACTGTCTTAATCTAGCCAGTGGTCTAAAGGATCTGTTCTGACACTTGCTAAACCTCTTGTCAGGACCAACCTGAGATTCACTAGGCCTCTTCATTCTAGACTCTGATCTATATTCTGACTGAATATCATTCAACAAATGCTCAATTTGGATCAAGGCATCTCGTAGTTCTGTAAAACTATCTAAATTAGAAATAACTAACCTCGTCCGAATCTCTATGTTCAGCCCTTCTTTGAATCTCCTACACTTGTTTTCCTTATTAGGAATCAAGACAGTAGCATAACCTATCAAGTTATGGGAAGGAATATGAAATGTGTGAGCAAGTGAATGTGAATTACCAGAATTAGATCCAATGAATTCGATATATATGACAGAAGCACACAGGAATGAAAGGTAATGAAATATGGTATATGGAATGATGAATCACATTGTCATGAATGGTCAGATAAAGGAGTTGTGATCGGAGTGACCAGTGTGAAAAATACCGTAAAGCTCAGAAATGTGCACAAAGAGCCACAAGTTCAGTTATTAATGAGCCCTGTATCCACAATAGGTACAGGACAGTAAATAAAATGAGCCCAGTATCTACAACAAATATGGAACAGTAAGTAAGCGCTCGGTCACAACAAAGTAAAAATCAATGGAGTCATATGTGCATTTGCATATAAATCCTTATATGTATCTTATGATTGAATTGAAATAAATTATTGAATTGTTTGAAATACAGTTGAAAAGTAAATGAGGACATGTTGTGATATGAAATGTTAGTTTGCCTGATATACTTATGAAAGTATGATAAACTTGATGTACTTGATAAGGTATGATAAAATGTGATGTGATATTCAATACTGGATAATATGTAATACTTGTTGAATTGGACTATGACTTGTCTTTATGAATTTGACTTAAGTGAATACATTAATGATGGTTTACTCACTGAGTTCGCTAACTCATCAAGATTGCAATGTTCAGAGGAAATCTGGTTAGACTAATTAGAGTATAGCTACTGTAATTAGATATGAATTAGGGTCGGGATTAGTTGTACCTATAAATGTTTTCAGTTATTTTGTATCAAGAATTGTATTTCTCAACTGTTGTACAATGTCTGTGTAATTCTGAAGTGTAACGACTATTATGATTGTATATGTTTGTAAATGAAATGCGTTAAATGAATTTTTGGAACGCTTAAAATGTGTTTGATGTCTGAAAATGTGTAATGAGTTGTTTTGATCGTGTTAATGTGCCATCCTCGTTGAGTATGTTTTTGAATAATTATCGATACGTTCAAGCATATGCTCTATGAGAGTGGTATGTTACAATCACTAAAGGCATCAATTATGAAATGCAAGGGTTCAACCTTTTTTTTTGAAAATTAAAAATATCATTAAATATTGTAAAGAATGGGGCATCAAACTTTGACATGGAACAATATACATAGGTAATATGGAAATTCTCCTAACCTAAATAAACACCCAAGGAACAAATGGAACTCATCATTTCAGGGGCCCAGGAAGGTTGGAAACACTCTGTAGGCTATTTTAGAAGTAAGGGAAAGATTAAATAAGGCTCAGTCTAACCTATATCAGTCCATTTTGGATTAAGATGTAGAAGTAGGTAGCATAAGTAAGCTATACGTAGATAGTGGAATTTAGGTAGGTAGCATTACTAAGCTATACAAAGATCTATAACTCTTTAGCATAAAGATGGGAATAAGGACACATCTTTCTTTCATAAATCAGTGCTTACCCGGATGAATAAAAATGGGCTTTTCTCTTTCATAGATGAGCGTGGAGCTTATATTGAAACTCAACATGATTTGATGTAAGGTGATTATAATTTCTTCTCCATTACTCTTAGTTTTCTTGGAAATAATTCCTCTTCTATGTATATAATTCAATTTATCTTCGTCAAGCAAATTATTTGTTAAGAGGCTGAGTTCCTTTCTAGACGTTTCATTGCTAGTGAAGTAGAGGAGGCCTTGTTCTCCGTTAATTCAAATAAGGCTTTAGGACTTGATGGGTTAAATAATTTTTCTTTTAAGAAAATGGACTTATACCAACACAATAGTGATTGAAGCTGTGCTGGAGTTCATTAATCATAGTAATAGCTTGAACAAAAGTTAATAAGACCTTTGTTTACCTTATACCAAAGGTCCTTTCTCCTTATTCTATGAAAGAGTATTAGCTTATCTCTTGCTAAAATAGAATCTATAAAATCTTATCTAAGCTTATAATAGGCATGCTCTAATGCTTGCTTCCTAACCACATTGATTCCTCCCAAGGGGTCTTCATCAAGGATAGATAAAGATAACATCTTATTAACTCAGGAGCTATTTATGGGACATAATAGAAGACAATTATTTAAGAGTTTTGGATCTTAATATTTATTCTTGATATGCGAAAGACTAATTGCATGCAAATGTTTTTATATGTTGGAAAGTAGTGTTGGTGTAGGTGATTTGTTTTAATTGAGTATATTGTATATAACAGTCAGAAGGGGTTTAACTTATATGCTATGCTTCATGTACAACTTATACAATTTTTAGCAGTTCTTGTTTAGCTACTTCCTAGATTGGTAAGGGGAAAATTCTAAGGTTCATAACCTTTGTTCTAAACTATGGTCCCTAGATTGTATGTCTTGACAGTTCTTCTGTTGCTGCTTTCTCAATCAGTAAGGAGAAAGTTAGATATTCAGTTTTCTTTAATGAGTTCCAGAGACTTTATTTTCACTAGATGTTAAAGATTGATTATTGATTGTGTTTATGTCAGTTATGGTAATTTGTAACGTTTTTCTTAGCCCTAATGAGGGTGGGATGTGGTGACAGTAGTTGGAAGTATTAGTCATATATTTTTTAATTGTAGTGGCTTCAGATTTTTCAAATATAATGAGTCTCTACGAGAGGGGGAATAGAAATCTAGTAGGAGGGTCCCTCGATATTGTTGTCATTTTCCTTTTTTCCTTATTGCTCTACAAGTATTTGTAAAAGGTGAGCTGGATTAAGGATTATCTTATTTTTAAAAGTTCAATACTTGTACTCTTCCTTTTAAGATGATGCAACTTTTTCTTATATTCAACAAAAAGGCCAAGCTAAGTTGATTGAGTTTGTTTCCTTGTGTGAATCTAGCTTTAATTGTCTGGGAGTGAAAATTGCCTCTAATGCTTTTGTGTTGTTTGAGCTTCAAGCTATATATTGGATAAAATTGATTTAGAGTAAAGCTACTTGTTCATAATTAATATCTTTAGGTTCTTAATGCTTTAGTTTTCTACTACTTAGTGCAGATCATTTATCAAGAGCACCCTGCAAATTAGAAATGAGCTGAGTTTTCTAAGTAAGATTTAGCTAGTGATTTCCTTCAAATGTCAGATATTTATGTATTTAGCCTTTGTCTTGATTTCCCAAGAGCAGTATAAAACAATGATCAGTCTAGTTACCGTATGTTCAGGGCCAATGTTTTTACTTACTTGTTCTATATCTACATTTTCATTCTACTTTTCTCTTTCGGTTTTAATTTCAATGAATTTTAATTTGTTGTGGTTGTGGAAAATTCAAATAGTTAGCTGTTTTTATGTCCTTATCATAAAGTAATGCTATAGGGATGAAGAAAATGGGTTGGAAATTTTTTATAAAAATGTCTTCTATTCATGATGTACAAATTAACAATTGGGTAATAGCTTAAAGCCTTCTTTGCTTTCAACATGACAGGTACTGTCAAGTTAGTTCACTCAGAACCAAAATCACAAGTCTTAACTCTAGACCCTACATCATTTTTTGCCTCATTTGATTGCAGTTAGAGATGGAAATAAAGCCTCAATAGGCTCGGCATGACTTAAAGCTTAAAAGTTATAAAAAATAATGTTGTTTATTTTGTATGTGTTGTCAAGTTTGTTCACTCAAAACCAATAAAGTATTAGTTTTAATTTTAAAAATAAAATTAGGCCAGATTGAGTTTTAGGCCTACTCAAACCCGATTAGGCTTCATGCCAGGCCTTGGCCCAGATGGCTTCAATCCATTGCCATCACTAATTGTAGGTTACATATCTATCTCTCAAATAGTGATGATATGTCCTCAAATGCTTTCAATATGGCTAAATGAGGGGGCTTTAGCTTGTTGAGTTAGAGTATAATGTTTCGTTGTGTATGTTATTAGATTCCATAAGAATGTGTTGACAGATACTTGACAAATTCTATTCAGCAAATAATTAGGAAATCATTCCTTATTTGTACAACTATGTATAGCCACTATATGTTCATATATTTGACTAAGGTTTCAATGCTCTAATATATATATAAATGATTGTAATTTATAGAGAATAGATTGGAATTATCTCTTTTTCAAACTTTTGTTTTCTTTATGGTCTTAGAGCAGGACAATCTTGCTTCTGTCAAACAAAAAAATTTCTTCTGTTTCTATAACAACCTCAGAGAAAGTGATTGCAATATCTTCTAATAGTTATGATTTTGAACTTAACATCTCTTAAAAACTGAGTATAATTATCTTCCATAGGCAAGAGTTGTCACAATTACTCTTGGTGGTAGATCCAAGTAGGGTTTCATTAACAGCAAAGAAAAGGCCTCTGATGAAGACTCATCAAAATATGATGCACCGTTGTTAAGATCAGATGGTTATGTTATGGCTGCTCAACTCTATGGAGCATAATATAGTTAAAACTTTTAGTTATTCAGATTCCTCGCTAGATCTTTAGGAGGCTATTTGAGATATTTATGGAAACCAAAATATTCTACAGAATTTTTTAAATTCAACAAGAAATTACAAACTTTCAGAAGGAAGAATTTTTCATATTTAATGAGAAATTAAAAACTTGCAGCAAAAAGGGAAGCCTTTTATTAGTATTTTAGGAAAACTCAAAATTTTATGGAATGAGTTGGAAGTTTATCATCGACTATTAGAATTTTTAATATGGGCAGAGTGTAGAGTCAACTAACAAGAATTGGGCTTGAGTTAATAATTATCAAAATGACTAGAACCAGTCATTTGGATAGTTGGCCCTTACCACTTATAAACCCTTTACCAATTTCATGTTTAGTCAGTATGAGATACTCTAACAGTCTCGCTTAAGTGTAAATGGGACTGGATATCTAGTTGTCACTTGAAAAAATGCAGTGGTAATTAAACCGAGCCGATGGGTCTAAACATCTAGACGGACAATGATCGCAGGTTTTTGTATGATAAGTTTTAATATTTTTTAACCTCGATAATACTGCAAGCGCACGGGTCGTTCGCATTGTACCTAAGGTGTCAATCCCTCGAGGAGGATTAATCTAATCCTAAAATCTAAGGTTGGAGACTATTAAACAGATCTTTAACATATAATGAAATTAAACACGAGAACTAAATAAATTAACTAAACCAAATCAAATAAAAGAACAATAATTGACAATTAACACTTAACGAAAACAATCAACGAACAACAATTACCAATTTCAACTTAAAAACGAATAACAATTAATGGAAATCAACTGATTTGTTAAACAATGAAAGCACAACCTAGAATTCAACCCAATGAGCTAACCAAAAGAGAGAAAGGGAAAATTATCTATCCTTAATGTCAACTCAGCCAATTACAATTTATCAAATTAATAATTCTAGGTTCAATTACTCTCTCTCAAATTATAATTGAACTCCAAAGCATAAACCCTAATCAAAATATGTGAAGGTGTAATCTCTTAATTAACAACCTATCCAAAACCTATTCAGTTCTTAAGTTTTTTAATAAATAATTGGAAACCTATATATGATCTCTCTACACAAGATTTACCAACCTAATTCAATTCTGAATCTATTAAATTACTAACTCTCGTTAGCCCAATTTAATAATTTTTTCTTGATTCACCCTCTCAGTTTGTTATCAAGATATGAAGTGCAGAATTAAACCACAATTAATTCAATAAACACATAAAACAATTAGATTTCATTAAATTAAAAATAATATTCCAAAGGTGAGTATAGAACATCAATCACAATTCAATTCTATCATCATACTATATATCCTAATTCTATAATCAAATAAAACTAAAATACATAGGAAATGGAACTCAAATGGATAATGGGAGGCCATGACTTCTGAAAGCTTCTTATTCAGTGAAGCACGTCGAATCTACGTCGCCTTCCTCTTCTCTCTTCCTTTTTGTCTTTCTTGACCTCTCAAAATTCTCTCCTTTAGGGTTTCGTCGTGGTGGCTGATCAAAAGGCTCTCTCTTTCTGTTCTTGTTGTTCTATTTTTTTTTGTGCTTAAGGTTGAACTAGGGCTTTTTTTAGGGTCCAAAAGGTCCAAAAATCCCTCGAAATGTGAAATTTGGAAGTGTTTACGCATCTATTCAATGTAGGCCACGATCGTGGCCTATGTCAGGCCTTTATGTCACGATCGTGCACTATCAGGCTACAATCGTGGGCCATTGTTTTGGCCCGAATGTCTTCCGAAACTCTTCCGTTCTTCCATATTAACCCTAAAATACTAGCAAATACATCAAGGTATCTCATAAACATAATATTTAAGTTGAAAAGCTTATACTAATCCCTAAAACGCTTAAAACACAAATAATTATTAAACTAACACAATTCTAACCTAAACACATACTAAATGATTGAATTAATAGCTAAAAACTTATCAAACTATGCCATAAAAATGATGCAATTTACACTTATCAGACAATCAAGAAATTAATAATTCGGACCAAACTTGCTCCGATACCATCTTAAACTTTGAGTTTGGTAGAAACTCTTCTATTTCTTCTCTCACAGAGGAGAACATATATATAGGATTATAGGATACAAAAACTGATTACATATCCTAAATTAATGGATTATATTATAGAGTAAATTAAGAGTTTTTCTAAACTTATCTCCCTATAATTTTTCTATTTCTAATTATCCCTACAATCACGTTGACACTCCCCCTCATGTTGGTGCAAAGATGTCTTCTAAGCCCAACTTGTTAAGAGATTTTCGAAAGACTTCTGTGGGAACAACATGTATTAAAACATCTACTAGTTGTTCACTAGATCGAACAAAGGGAATGACCACCAATTTTTGGTTTAGCTTTTCCTTGATGAAGTGTCTATCTACTTCAATGTGTTTCATTCGATCATGTTGTCCTAGATTATTAACTATTTCTCGAACTGCATTATTATCACAATACAAAAATATAGGCTCTTTAGGTGTGACACCTACTTGGTAAGTAATAATCTAATCCACAATAGTTCTGATATTCTATGAACCATGCCTCTATACTCAGCTTCCACTAATGACTTTGTTGTAACATTTTGTTTTTCACTTCTTCACGTGACAAGATTTCCACCTTCAAATGTGAAGTACCCAGAAGTTGATCGACAATCTGTGATATTCCCTGCCTAATTTGCATCGATATACCCTTTCACTTCCATATGCCCATACTTCTTAAAGGTCAACCCTTTTCTAGGTGTCCCCTTTAGATAGCTCAAAATCCTCATTACAGTAGCCATGTGATCTTCACCAGGTTCATGCATGAACTAACTTACCACATTCACCGTATAGGCAATGTTTGGCTGTGTATGTGATAGATAAATTAACCTCCCTACTAACCTCTATATTGATCCTTGTTTGTTAGGACTTGATCCGAGTAAATGGCAAGATGATGATTCTGAATTATGGGTGTTTAAGCATGTTTACAATCTAGCATACCTGTTTCGGATAAGAGATCAAGTATATACTTCCGTTGGGACAGGTATATACCTTCTTTAGACCTTGCAACTTCAATCCCCAAGAAATACTTCAATCCTCCTAAATCCTTCATCTCAAATTTAGATGATAAATAATTCTGCAAATTTTTTATTTCTTCTGTGTCATCACCCGTTACAACCATATCATCTGCTTAAATTATCAAGAGAGTAACTTCACCATTCTTGCATTTGATGAACAAGGTATGATTTGAGTTTTCTTGATGATAACCATTTCTTCTCATAGAATTTGTAAATTTCCTAAACCATGCTCTTGGTGACTGTTTCAACCCATAAAATGCTTTCCTTAATTTGCATACTTTGTCTCCAGGCTGCGCAGTATTAAAACCAGGAGGAATATGCATGTATACTTCCTCTTCTAAGTCCCCATGTAAAAAATTATTTTTCACATCGAACTGTTTAAATGGCCAATTAAAATTTACAGCCAATGATAATAAGACTTTGACCGTGTTCATCTTTGCAACTAGGGAGAAAGTTTCCTGGAAATCAATGCCAAATGATTGCGTATATCCCTTCCTTAGTAGCCTTGCCATATACAGATCAATTTTCCCATCTGCTTTGTGCTTGAGAGTGAATATCCACTTGCACCCGACTAGTTTTTTTCTTAGAGGAAGAGACACAATGTTCCATGGGCCATTTTTCTGTAGTGCATCCATTTCAACTTACATTGCTTTTGCCCATTTCAGATTTGCTAAAGCTTCTTCAACCTGTGTAGGTATCTTTATGCTCTCCATCTGATTTACAAAGGCTTGATGTTGTAATGATAGCCCGTGAGTAGAGATATATTGGGTGATTGCATAATTTATTTTCCCATTTGGAGAGTATTTAGTAGGTGGTTTACCACAATTTTGTCTAAGAGGCAAAGAGTAAGATGGCATAGGTAATATAAGAGAATTAGAGCTTTTAGGAGTACTTACCTCAAGAATATCCGTTGGCTCTTGAACGTGTGCTTGAGGAGAGGAAAGGGTGTCTTCATCAGTAATGTCTTTATTTCATACACCAAGAATGGCTACCTCGTTTGGTTGAACCATTTCTCTCTCTGAACTTGGTTGGAAAATTTCTCCTTTTGAACCAAAAATTTGATGTGGAAGATCAATCCAACTATAGTTATCATGATGTATCTCCCCCTGAGAACTAAAAATGGTTTGATCATTACAAAAAAATGATTCTGTCTCTGATAAGGTGACATCCATGCTAACATACATATGGTGGGTAAAGGGGTGGTAACATTTATAACCCTTTTTATGAGGGTGAAAACCAAGAAAGACACATCACATGACACAAGGATCTAGTTTAGTGCGTTGAGTCTTGGGGAGATGAACATAAGCTACACACCTAAAAACTCATGGATCCAATTGTAATGAAGACAAAATTTGAACATGTTTGGCAAGCACTGCTTGAGGAGTTTGAAATAAGAGAACTCGAGATGGCATGCTATTCATGAGATACATTGCATAAGTGATAACATCAATCCAGTAAGTTTGTGGAACATTTTTACATATAAGAAGTGCTCTGGTTGTTTCAAGTATGTGCCTATTCTTACGCTTAGCAATTCCATTCTGTTGCAGAGTATAGGGGCATGTTGTTTCATGGAGAATACCTTTAGCTTGAAAGAATTGTGAAGGGCTAAAAATTAGATACTCTCCGCCATTATCAGATCTCACCATTTTAATTGGAAGAGAATATTGAGTTCAAACCAAGTTGTAAAAAATTGGAAATATAGAACACACATCATTTTTATATTTTATAGTGTACAACTAGGTCATTCGAGTGCAATCGTTTACGAAGGTAATAAACCATCGAATTCTAGATTCAGAAGTAACAGGGGCAGGTACCCAAACATCTAGGTGAATCAACTCAAATGGGACTGCTTTTTTATTCAAATTTAAAGGAAATGAGGTACGATGACTTTTGGCCAAAATGCAGACATTACATTAAAGAGAAGAGTCTAAAATATCACAAAATAAAGATTGTAATAACCTTTTTACAGAATCAAAAGACGCATGTCCCAGTCAATGATGCCATAACCAAATATTATTCAAATTATTATCATCGCGACTATGAACTTGATTGACCTGACCAGTTGCAACATCATCTACATAACACAACCCTTTCATCTTAGTACCATGCTCAATGATTTCCAGAGTCTGGATATCCTAAAGCAAGCAAAAAGTGGGAAACATTAGTACAACACAATCTAACTGTTTAGTGATTTGGCTAATAGATAGCAAATGATTGGATAATGCAAGAACAAGTAGGCAATTATATAAAGAAAGAGTGGATGTAAGGGTTATTGATCCCGCACCAACAACTGGGATAGTCTCCCCATTAGTAGTCACAACATTATTCTTAAAAGGTGAGGTCATGTACTCAAACAGAGATTTGTTGTAAGTCACGTGTTCTATTGCACCTAAGTCAATGATCCATTCTGTATCATGTGTGGTGGATGCAAATTTTTTTTCTACATTACCTGAATTGTCCAAAGATGTAACATTCCATTATCCCACGATTAGGGTTAAAACCCTAGGATACTATATATGAGAGTTTACTAAGAATTTAGAAGTACATTTCATGCGTCATATGACATATACATACACGTGAATAATGTTGAAACTCATTAAAATAATTTTACATGCATTCATTGACATTTTCCCAAGTGATTTTTTAATGCGAATAAAATGTGAATTATGGATTATTTCTTTTAAAAAATTGAATTAGTGTGTATTAAAATTATTTAAGCATTTTTTGTGACATTTTAGATATTTTAATAATTTCTAAAAATTTGGTGTATTTTGGACTAAGAAAAATATAGAAATAAGAGACAAATGGAAGTGTGACAATTGGATTAGTAATTAATTGACAAATGGACTAATTATGGAGTGAAAAATGAATCAATTAATATGTGACATATGGACTAATAGCCAAGTGACATTTGGTAGCCTTACATGGAGGACACATGATATACATGTAATGGTGACACATGGAAATATATTTTGGAGACACCTAAGTAACTTTTTTGTTTGACAAGGAAAATGTTTATATAGCTCCTTTGTTGTGTCTCCACCGAAAACACCATCTTTCTTCTTGCTTGGCCATCGCCGAAAACACTTAACTTGCTCATTTCTACGTATTGGTTTATATGCTTGCTTCTCACATCAATGTTACACTTTACAAAGAAAACAACTCAGTCCATATACTATTATTTTTCTCTCTATTCTTGTTTCTCTTCATCCACCTAAATCCCTTATTTTCTCTCCCCATTTCTGGAATTTGTTTTGTAGGATTTGAAGTTTAAATCAAGTAAGTTATGTTTTAAGTTTTCTAGTAGCGTAAATGCTATTAAGATGAGGTTTTAATGTTTGTAAAGGGATGCATGTGTGAGTGGTGTATGTTTCCATACTTATGGATTGATGCATGCATGAATGGTGTGGATGCATATGTGGTTGGTGAAGGAAGAAGAAAATTCGGTGATATGATTAACAAGATGAAGGATTGTAGTAACTGGAGTTAAATGAAGAGTAGTGAAATGCAGAAAATGTAATATGGAAAAAATATGGAATTAGGTTATGATTTTGAGTGATGATTATTCATGAATTTGTGAATTGTGACTAGACAATTCTGAACTAGAAAATTAGGTTTAACTGAATCATGAACTTGAAAGGATAGAGAAATGATGGAGAAATGATAGAGTTTTGGCAATGAAGCATGCTCGAGTAAGTTATATGCAATGTTTTAGTGAACATACATCTGTATTTGGGCTACACCTTGAGCTGTAAATATCCAAATTGGATGAATTTTAATCTAGATTAAACTAGAGACATATGCCTACATTTTTTATGAGTAATAGAATTTGAATTCTATCCTTAAGAGTCTTGAACTATGGCTTGAAGTTGAAAACTGTGTACTATTGTATTATGAGAAAAGTCTATAATAATTTGGTTATAACTTGCATAATACTGAACCAAAATGCATGAATTTGATGTCAATAAAAACTTAATACATTTTGGAACATTTTATTAGGCAAAATTGTTGCCTAAATACCTCATTGTCTAGATCATAATGGTTATAAAAAACTGATCAGAAAATCTGTCTCGAGAAAAAAAATCTGGAAAATTAGAGTTGTAGGATGAAATTTTGGTTTCAATTTCATCTTCCTCTTTTGACCTAT
>JAOTJB010325896.1:0-13857 GCA_027123815.1 Erythroxylum minutifolium | reverse complement strand
TGAGCTGAAAGCTCAATGGCTAATATGTTTATAGTCAATGATAATGAACCACACACAAACATATATGAATATACAAACAACATCATAACTCAACATATCAAAAAAATGCAATGCACAACATAATGGCTCGAGAGTTCCGTGGAACGAAACGGTGAAACCGAAGTTTACACCTTGAAATGAAACAAGTCCGATTTCTCAGGATTTCTTGGCCACAAGCGGGCAGTCGGGAGAAGGCTATAGGTCATCGTGCACGAGACTAACGAAACGGATTTCTCTCTTGTCCACAAAACAGGTTTTACAATGTTCATACATTTCCGAATATATTCATGCTTTCATGCTTCTTAAAGTTTCTGTTTTTCATCCACACAAAGTAAGAAAATCCTTACAGAGCAACATGATATACATTCACAGAGAATAAAACAAGCATATTTATCATACATACATATGAATATTAGCTTATCATCATAAACCTATAAAGATATTACCCACCTTTTTATGGAATACTACCAAGAGTCAAGCTTACTCTTCTCCTTGCTCTTGTTGTCGATATTCTTGATTCCCTAAGAACAAACATATATTTATTTAATCAACACACACGTATAGAGCTTTCTTAAACCTAGCTATCTATGAATAAACAAATCTAAAGAAAACACCATCCTCGTGTTCTTCTTCTTTCTTTCTTCATCTTCATCATATTCATCTCCATCATACAAAAATCTACTTCTTCCTTCTATCAAAACTAAAGAGTAATAAGGTTTACCTACCAAGAAAAACTTAGCTGAACTCTTCCTTCTATCTTTTTCCTTGCTCTTTTCTTCTTCCTTCTCCTGGCTTCGGTTTCTTCTTCTCTCCTTCTAGGTTTTTCCACGACTCTCTCCTTCTTTTCTTTCTTAATACTCACGACATCTTCTCTCCTTTTGTCTTATTAACTTAAAACAACTTTTTCTTCCAATTTTGTCCTTCCTTATTAAAGGAATTTCCTACTAACTCCTTCTTTAATTCATATCACCTTATAAAATTTATAATATACCATATTAAACTCCAAAAATTCCTAATTCATAAATTCTAATTTATTTAATAAAATAAAATAAAATATAAAAAGCCTAAAAACGGGATCCAACAATAATAATTATCATTTTAGGAAAAATCCAGTAACTTTGAATTTTGAAACGTAAGTAAATATTTATTGATTGTTATCGTCAAAATCAATAATTTAAAAAACCTTGAACTAACAATCTCCCCCTTTTTGATGATGATAGGCAATAATAGATATATTTTCAAATTTTCAAATAACTGAAAAAGATTTTAAAAAGTACCTGTGATCTTTATATGTCATTTCTCATAGTTATGATTAGAAGGAGCCTTTCTTAGTACCTTTAAGTAAGGAGCCTATTGTTTGAAAGATAACTTAGATGTAAAAGTATCTATCACAGATAAAGTATATCACCGATTTCTAAAAAACACAAGAGCATTTCAATAGTTTGCAAAATATTAACAGATTTCAAATCAATATTTCAAAACAATATCAAATTAAAATTAATTTCAAAGCCAAGATATATCCCCTTCTTTATACTCTCCTTTTGTCATTATCAAAAAGCAAGGGAAATCATCAAGAAAAATAACCATAAAATAAGAAAATTCATAATTGCACAAATATGCAAGTATAAAATTATGAACATGTATAACCAAAAAAATTCATAACTACACATAACAAAATCATTAGTAAAAAAACTTTAAGAAGAGTATGTGTTTTAGTGAAAATATTCTTTGAGAGATTTAATCAGGGTTCTTAGTAGTAGCTGGACATCAAGTTGAGTCTGCTTTATATTGATATGGCCACTCATCTCCCTCAATTGTTGTTGGATATTGTTGGCATCTTGAGGATTAATAGGAGTCCATTGCTCTAGAGTAGGACCCAAGACATTTGCTACCTTTTTAATTTTTTCTCTACCCAGACGTTATCTTTCAGTTTATACCTAAATTGGAATGGAATTGATGAATGATACTTGATAGGCTCGTACAATTCCAAATTATCAATAGACACATCATAATAGGCAAATATCTTAGTCAGCAGCATCCCAAAAGGCAAGCATCTTGTGCTATTCTTATGACTTCCCTTATCCAACATAAATCATATGATCATTGAGGGTAGGCTCCTCTAATTACCTTTCAATAGATTATAGACAACATATGTGTTAATGAGCATTTTGTATTAATTTTTGATACATAATTTGCTAAACTTTTGTCCATTTAATGTTTGAATTGCATTAATTAAGAGTTATTTGTTTTGATTTTAGGCATATTAGATTTGGAACATCTAATACCATAAAAAATATAAAAAACTTTCAATAGAGTTTGGGTAAAAAAAAAAGGTTAATGTTTTAGCCACCTAAAACGTTAATGTTTTGGACGACAAAGAATGGATATTTTTTCATGAATGATAAATTAAAAAGAAGTGGGAAAAGGATAGCCAGAGAGCATGAGATGATGGACTTTGACAATACATAAGAGACAAAAGAGAGGTG
The DNA here is from genome assembly GCA_027123815.1 of Erythroxylum minutifolium. NCBI lineage: Eukaryota > Viridiplantae > Streptophyta > Magnoliopsida > Malpighiales > Erythroxylaceae > Erythroxylum > Erythroxylum minutifolium. The sequence continues at coordinate 11,332 of JAOTJB010325896.1, read as the reverse complement.
ACAATCAAGGAATGAAGAATGGGTTATGTAGAGAGAATAGAAGAAAAATAAGAAAGGAGAGCTGCGGTTGTGCTGGAGAGGTGGCACAAGTGGACCAAGAACAAGCAGCAAATCACGCAAGCAGTTGGAGAAAAAAACATTGATTGGAGAGTGCGTGAAGAGAAGCTAGGCGTGAACAACAAACAGTGCTGGGATTTAAAAAGGAATGAAAAAACAAGTTGAATAAGGAGTGTGCATGAGCAGCTAGGAAAAGGAGAGCACTAACACTATTCCATCACCGACTGAACATACTACCCGCCCAAACATACAACGTGTCTAATAGACTACATCTTTCAACTGAACTGCTCTTTGGTAAGATTAAGGTGGCAGAGATCAAAGAAAGGCACTTTTTAAGAAGGTCCAATTGTTTGCATCAAGGTCTCTCATCTTGGGTGTTTTCAGCATTAAAGCAGATGGATTAAACAACTTCTCCCAAATCCATATCACCCATATCCACTTATGACATGAAAAGTCAATTCTTCCAATTAGAGTTATGTCCAGCAAATTCCTTAGTATTTCTCCAGTCAATAGAATCTCATACCCTCTTACCTATGAGACAATAACCAACTTGCCATCAATATTTTCGTTTCTCATATGTGTGTAAAAAGATCATACAAGTTCATCGTATATAATTTCATGCAAGTTTAGGAAATTTTGCTAGCAACAGATAAAAAAAGAAAAAAAACAAGAATACTTATATCATTAAACAATATAGGAGGTAGAATTCTTCCAACAACCAACTTTCTTTTCTTATAGCACATTTTGTATCTCACTTCAGCTTCCATCGATTGAAACATTTTTGCTAGTGTTGAAGATTCTCCTTTATTTTGTGTAGAGGCTTTCCTTTTTTTGATCTCTTACCCTTAGGAATTTCTTCAAGGAGAGATTATTCCTTAGTGATAGGATCTTTTGTAGTTTCTTCAAGCATAGGCTCTTTATCTTTTCTTATTTCTTCCCTCTTCCTTTTTAACGATACTTCTTCTTTCCTCGATTCTTCCTCAGAATTTATTTGTTTTTCAACCACTGGCATTTCTCAGCCTGTATTGAGAGACTTCCTCTAGTTCATGGCGAACCAATTCTTCATCAAAATCATCATCAACAATGATCCAACATTCTTTAGATACATTTATATTAGATCGAAGAGTAGACGATGATTGAGGTGCAAAGATTGCAAAAGTGGGTAAAGGACTGTGTTTAAGTGGAGGTGATGGTAAAGGTGAAGGGTTAAACAACAGAGAAAGAGGTCTTGAGATAGGAGGATAGAGGAATTTTACCTTTCTCGTCATCTCCCCCTTACTGGAGACTCTTCTTACAAGAGTATGCTCTTCTTCATTAGAAGATTTTTCTTCTTCTTCTTCTTCTTGTTCTTCTTCTTCTTCTTCTCTTTCTTCTTCAGACTAACTGAGGTTTGAATCGTCAGGACTTTCTTCATCAGATGTAGGTGACTGTGAGGGTTAGAAGTAAGAGCTTCTGAGGCTTATTCATGGTGTAGGGTTTTGCCATGACTAGTAATAGGTGTCAAAGATTTCTTTTGGCCCTTGTATTTTGTCTGTGCCATTTTCAAAAACAAAAGGATGATGTTACTAAAGAGATTTGATAAAGAAGAAGTTTGATTATAGGGAGATAGAATAAGCTTTAAACTACGACAAAGATAGGAAGTAGTAAGGAACCGTTTCAAGGTATGTTGAACGGTTTATAAAAGAGGGTTTCGTGTGAAGATGAAAGAATGCACATGTTCCTAGGGGTATGATCATTTTTGTATTTTCTGTTATTTTGATAGTACTGTGCGTTTGATTTTAAAAAATGAAACGACATCATTTTAGTGACTACAATCTCTAAACAAGGTTACTTTTTCCCTTTAAATTGATAGGAGCCTTCTAAGTAAGCACATTTAAAGGAGCCTCCTCAATAAACATATTCGAAGGAGCCTTAATATCTACAAAAGTTGAATGAAATTTTTGAATAGAGTTAGATGTTTGATAATTTGTACATACCAAGCTCTTTTCCTAATAAGAAAAATCTATCTTCTAAAAGAGGCTTAGTAAAGATATCAGCTACTTGATTTTCGGTATTAACATGTAATAATTTAGTAGTTCCTTCCAAAACCTGATCTCTAAGAAAATGATGTTTAACTTTTAAATGCTTAGTCCTAGAATGATGCACTAGATTTTAGACAAATTAATTGCACTTATGATATCACATTATATGGAAGTATGATTAAGGTTTAGAGAAAAATCCTGGAGTTTATGTTTCATCCATAAAATCTGAGCATAACAGCTAGTAGCTGCTATATGTTTTGCCTCAGTTGTTGAGAGTATTGTGTAATTTTGTTTCTTACAAGACCAAGAACTAAACATCCCTTAAGAATTGACAGTAGCCATGTGCACTTTTCCAATCAACTTTGTCACCTACATAATCTGTATCACAATAGCCAACAATTTCATATGAATTTATTTTTGGATACCATAATCTAAAATCCATAGTTCCAGGAAGATAACGAAAGATCCTTTTGACTACTTAAAGGTGGTTTTCTTTAGAATTTCACTGAAAGCGTGCACAAAGACATATGCTAAGCATAATATCAAGTCTTGAACTTATGAGATATAGAAGTGAACCAATCATTCCTCTGTATTTTGTACCATCAGTATCTTTTCCATCTTCAACCTTATCAACCTTAGTTTCAGTATACAATGGAGTTCCCATTGGCTTGGCATTTTTAAAATGATATTTCTTGATAAGTTCTTTTGTATAATTGTCCTCACAATTCAAGGAAGAAAGATAACTCTCCCATCATACTCATTTCAAACTCCCCTGAATTAAAGTTGAGAATTCTTCACAGAAAGATGAATCAGTAGCAGCAAATATTATGTCATCAATATATATTTTAACTATAAGTTTAAATCACTTTTCTTCCTCTTAATAAATAAAGTTTTATTTACCTTTCCTCTTTCAAAGTTATTCTCAAGCAAAAAGTTACTTAATATGTCATACTATGCTTGAGGAGCCTGCTTTAAGCTATGCAAAGCTTTTCTCAATTTCATCACATAATCTAGATGGTCGGTGTTCTCGAAACTTGGAGGTTACTTATCAAAGACTTCTTTATTAATATATCCATTTAGAAAAAATACTTTTGACATCCATGTGGTATAATTTGAAATTTTTATAACATGTAAAGGCAAGTAAAATTCTGATTGATTATAGTCTAGCAACGGAAGCATAAGTTTCATCAAAATCAATACCTTCCTATTAATTATAGCCTTGAGTTACAAGTCTAGCTTTATTTCTTACAACCTTCCTATTTTCATTGATTTTGTTTCGAAATACCTAAGCCTGCCTTGTTTTATGGACAAGGTACTACATTCCAAACTGGGTTCTTGTCAAAATGGCTTAGTTAATCTTTCATAGCTACAGTCTAACTTTCATCAGCAAGTGCCTCTTCTACAGTCTTTAGTTCTAGTTGTGAAACAAAGACAACATAATTGTTTTTTAAGGAGGCTTTAGTCCTGAGACCTTTTGAAGGGTCTTCTAGAATATACCAAAGTGTATCGAGTCCTCTGCATTCTCTTAGTGTCCTTCTGCTATGAATATCTAGTGTCCTTTGTTGTATAGGCTACTATTGAGGTGTACTTGAAGTAGGAGCCTTCTCTGTCCAAGATTCAGAAGGACCTTCTTGATCTTATGAATTTGAAGGCACTACAGGTATAGTTTGAGTTTGTGTCATGGCTTTAGGAACCAAAGGATGCTCTTTATCATCTGAATCAGTTGCTATTATTAAGGGTAGTGTTTTATCAAATACTACATTTATTGATTCTTCTATCCTTTTAGTTCTTTTATTGTAGACTCTAAATACTTTAGTAACAGTGCTATATCCTAGAAATATAGCTTCATAAAACCTTGCATCAAATTTGCCAAGGTTGTCTTTACCATTATTTAACACAAAGAATTTGTAGCCAAAGGCTCGAAAGTATGCAACATTTAGTTTTCTTCCTTTCCACAACTCATAGGGAGTTTTTTTAGAATAGGCCTTATAAGATACCTGTTCAAAATGTAACCAGCAGTAGACACAGCTTCTTCTTGATAGCCATAAGGTAGACCAATTTCACACAGCATAGTCCTAGCCATATCAATAAGGGTCCTGTTCTTTCTTTCAAAAACTCCATTCTACTGAGGAGTCTTTAGAAATAAGAAATTATGAGTTATATCATGATCATCATAGAAATCTTCATATTTTTTGTTATCAAATTCTCCTCTATGATCACTTCAAATTGAAGTAATGTAGTATCCTTTTTCAATCTAAATTTTGTTGCAAAACTTCTCAAAAACTTCAAAAACATCATCCTTATTTGTCAGGAAATAATCCCAAATAAATCTGGAATAATCATCTATTATAATAAAACCATAGTTTTTTCCAACAAAACTTTTAGTTCTAGTAGGACCAAATAAATCCATATGTATAAGCTCAAGTTTGGTTATAGATACAACATTCTTGGGTAGAAAGCTGCTTCTAACTTGTTTTCTTTTTAAGCATGCTTCACAACTTTGTTTATTCTCAAAGTTTAAATTTGTAGACCTCTTAGTAATTCATTCTTAGACAATTTTAATAAAATTCTCATGTTAGCATGTCCAAATCTTCTATGCCAGATTAATGAGTCCTTGTTTAGAGAAATAAAGCACTTAACTTTTTGAGAAGCCATGTCTTCCAATTAAGCATAATATATATTATGATTTCTAAGGCCAACAAACACTATGTTAACGTTATTATTATCAATTATTTCATAATGAGATGCATGAAATGTGACTCTATATCCCTTAGCACACAACTAACTTACATTTAGTAGGTTATGTTTCAAATCATTAACATAGACAACGTTATTAATAGAAGTAGAGTCAGAAGCACCAATTTTACCAATTACTATGACCTTTGCTTTCTTTTATTTGTAAAGATAACATTACCACCATCTTTGCTTTCAATGTAATTGAAGTATGTATTTCACCTGTCATGTGTCTTGAATAACCACTATCAACTATCCATTAATTTTCTCTTGTCATTGTTTTGAAACATAGTTGCAGAATGTATTATCTCAATTTAGGTACCCATACTTTTCTGGGTCCTTTCAGGTTAGTAGTATGACCTTTCAATCTCCAAACATATATTTCAAATAATTTCTTAATTCTTCAAATGTTACAAAAAATGACTAATATGTCCATATTTTTCACAGCAGAAGCATAAAATAGATGAATGAAAGTTACTTTTAGATTTGCCATGCATCAGTTTCCTATTGTTTTGACTACAGCTATTGCTGTCTTCAAAGAAGTTCTTGTACAACTTGATATTGTTATTTTCATTATATCATATTCCTACTTTATCAAAGACATCTTTACTATGACCAAGTAATGCACCAAGATTGTTCTTTCCATTAACAAAATTAGCAAGATCCTTTTCTAAAGATATGATTTATCCAGTAAAATTATCTTTTTCAAATTCGAGTTCAATAACCTTTTCTTCTAATTGTTGTATTTTTTCATAATCATTCTCAAGCAACGCATTTTCTTACTAAATCAGTTTTTCTTCCAAAGATCTTTTTTTAGAAACCTTTTGCTTATAATCATTTTCAAGAGACATATTCTTAAACAACATATTCTTTTTTACTGATTCTAATGATTTAATTTAATTTTTCAAAGATGCATCATTATTCTTAGACTTCTCAACCTATTTGAAATATTGCACAATTAATTTCTTATATTGAGCATAAAATTCATGATATGCATCTCATAATTCATCAAATTTAATATCAGAGTCAGAACAATATACCTCATCTTCTCCTGAATCGGCTATAAGACAAACATTGCTTACTTCTTAAGACTCTTCTTCATTAAAGTTTTCAAAATCTTCATCAGACCAAGTTGCAGCCATTGCTTGCTTTTTATTTTTTTTTAGTCTTGTGTTTTTTAAGAAGAAGGGGACATTCTAGTCTAGTATGTACAGGCTTCTTGTAGTGATAACATATAATTTGAGCATTATAAGTATTATTACTACTATTGCCTTTTGACAGGAGCCTACCGTTTCCAATTTTCTTATTTCCTTCTCTTTTCCTTATCAACTTATTTTGTAGAAACGTGCAAATTTTCTAACCATAAAATTGAATTCATCATCTCCATCTATCTGTAATTCAGTTTTGCTTTCATTACCATTTGATGGAGTTGACTCATCAGCAACTTTTAAGACCATTCCTCTTCTATAGGAGGATCCTTCATCTCGTCTAAGCTCTACCTCATGAATCATCAAGTTCCCTCGTAGTCAACCAAGTGAAATAATGTCTAGATCTTTTGTAGTTTCTAGAGCTATCACTTTGGTCTCCATTCCTTTTGGCAGTGATCTTAGGATTTTTGTTACGAGCTCATCATTGGGATATATTTTTCCTAAATTCTTTAAGGTTATGATAATGTTGTTGAATCTTACAAAGAATTCGTCTATGATTTTTCCCTATTTCATACTAATAGTTTCATATTGATGCACTAAAAAATTATCATATGGTTCTTTACCTTATTTGTTTTTTTAAAGGTAGCTAGAAGTTTATCCCACATTTCCTTTAATATAGATTAATAGGATATCTTTTGATATTCTTCTAGGGAGAGTGCACAAATCAGATGATGTCTTGCTTTAGCATTTAGTTGAGTATTTATTCTATCAATATATGTCCATAATTCTACATCATTAGTAGCAGAAGTTGTATCTCCCATTTCAATATCTTGCCAAACTTCAATATCAACTGATCAGAGATAAATTGTCATTCTTTCCTTCCAATATGAGTTGTTGTTTCTATTAAAATAAGGAGGCTTTGTGCCAGATTGGCCTTCAAGACTTCTCAAGTTGTTTACCATGATCTATCATGTGCTTTAAAACATAATAAATGTTAAACCAAAGCTCTACTACCAAATGATAAAGCAAACAAATACAAGAGGGGGTGAATTGTGTGTGACTTGAAAATTTTGCTAGTTACTATTAATTCGTATAAACAATAAAGGCCTATTAAAATTTAAAAATTAAAGAAGCCTGTCCAATTTTTAAATAAAAGGAGCCTGTTAAACTTTAAAATGAAAGGAGCGTGTCAAACTTTAAAGCAAAAGGAGCTTTGTGCAAACTAAAAATAACAGTGACTAAAATGTGGAAATTTAAAAGTTAGGGAAAGAGAAAGAACGACACAACCAATTTATACTAGTTCGACTTATAACAAAGCCTACATCTAGTCTCCAAGTTTCCAATTTGAGTATTTCACTAATAAATCCCCAAGTGGTAATTTGATGAGCCTCTCCATCCAAGCTCACAAGTACATATTTTTCAAAGTTCTTCAACCTTCCACACTAGTAGTATTTAACTCTACAAGCTCTCAATAAGTGAAAGTAAGGTTTGCTCAATATGAGCCTCATAGAATATTGTTCTCTTCTAGATAGAGTGTTTTCACATTCTAAAGCTCAGATGGTATAGATATAACTTTTCAAGAGTAAGTGTTGATACTGCCGATATATTTCTAAAAATTTGATGTGCATATTCGAATGCAGTAGCTCTTCCTTAAATAGAAATTCCTTTTAACTAGTCGTTGCTTCGGCTTTGATTTTGTTAAAACATCTTTCTCAATATCGTTGATAGAATCTTCAAGTATCTAGTTACTTGAATAACCCTTTGACTGTCTTCGAAGCCACTATCGAATTTGTTGAATAGAAGAATCATTTGTCTGTAAAAAAATCTAGGAGCTTATCCATTCTTGATTTGTCAGAGCTGATTTTTATTATTAGAGTGAGTTTGTTATATTGATCCCTGTAAAATAGGAAAACGTTTTTCTTTTTTATTTAAAGAGATAACCAAGATATATAATCATTATTTTTTTAGGAAAAATCCAATAACTTTGAATTTTGAAACATAACTAAATTTTTGTTGATTGTTATCATCAAAATAATAATTTAAAAAAGCTTGAGTTAACACTACATTTATTAGGAATATGATAGAAAGAAAATTAAAAAGTAAAACAAACATTTTATGGCTATGTTTACCTATGCGAGAGAAGAAAGTGGAATAACTTAATTATGCCATTTATACTATATGATTCCAAGTTTTAAAATTTTGATATTTGTAATTCGATAAAATTTAAAATTTTATGAATATTTTTAATGCTTGCTAATTGAATTAATAATTGATATTAGATGTTTAAAATTATAAGATTGATTTATTATTATTATAACACTTAAAGAAGAATAAAAATTTTGGTTAAATAGTATATTGGTTTAATTTATTGTCATCACTAAACATTATATGGTATTTTAGACATAACTTTCAACAAAAATATTGAATTAAGGTGACTCAAAATACTATTAAAATTAAGAGGATTTCTATAACTTTTAAAAAGGCAACTAGAGTTGATATTAGCTAACGAAGCCTCTACGTTTAACTATTGATGATGAATTGACTTTCTTCAAATGGTGTCTGACCTAATCTATCTGCAAGCGTATAGAGTTAAATATTGTAATAAATTATTAAAACTGCAATGAATCCAAAGTATCAATCCCATATGACCTACGTCACCATATTATTAATCCTATTGAGGTGCATAAGTATGTCCAATTAGGCAACTACCTCCTCTTGATCTGCAATTCAGCCTAATTAAATTCATTAATTATAGTTAATTTACTTAGTTATCACAATAGACAATGATACTTTCATTCTCTAGCCTTTTAGTCCTATATACGATCTTATAAGATTGAATCTATAATGGTTTGTCACAAACTCAACAGTTAAGAACAAAGAGAATAAATTCAACTAATAAATAATTAAATTATGTATTGATAATTGAAATATTTATTATAAGTTATATCCATAACTCTTAACTAGGGTTTTAGTTACTAAACACAGTAAAAATGAAACACAAATAAATCAATCTCAACATAAGGGAAATAATAGAAGGAAAAAGTAAGAGAAATTGTCACACTCTCTTCCAGTCTTGCTCTCAATCCTCCTTCGATGCTAAGAAAGATTAAAGCTATTAAAATAAAACAAGATGACTATCAAGCACCTCCTACTAATAAGATTGCTTGTAGTTAGGATTACAAAAATAAAGTCTTAGAATGTTTGAACGTGAGAATTAGTACATCTTTAGAAATTGGGCACAAGAATTGGTGTCAGACTAACATCAACACCAATGCTAGTTTTATTTTGGAACTTTTGTTGCCTCAACTTAGTGTGCAACTGATGCCTGATACCAAGTTGTAACCGGCGTCAATTTTGTTATTTAACTTCTTGTGTAAAAGTATGATAAGTTTGGCATTGGTCGAAGTGCCACTACGAAATTGTTTTTGTTCTACTTCTCAACTTCTCCTATCCGTTGCATAACTGGTTGCCTATATCCTCATCCTGTCCAATGCATATTTTGTCTTCTCCATTAACTTCTTTTCTTTTCTGATATATTCAACCTTGAATTGACTTCTAATGTTTTCTTCAAAGTTGTTTCCCTTTCAGATAGCTTTCAAATGACTTTTCAATATCTCATTGTTTGGAAACGAATAGAAAGTTAGCACTCAAATTCATGTTTTAGAATATTATACATGCTCGTAAAAGATGAATTCGTCTAGACTTACATGATATTTTATTCTTAATATGTCTTATATAAGGCATCCTTAATTTTGAATATTATACGTAAAATTAAGTAATCTTATGATTTAAAATTATATTGTGATTAATTTTCTCAATAAATCACTACAACAAACTCTAAGTCTTTTGATGGTTTGCTTCACGTTAGAGAGAATGATGTGTTTGTCTATACTTTGTGATTGTGTCTAAATGATTCTTACAATCTTTTATCCGTTAAGTCTTTCCTTATATATAAAAGGAATAAACATAACCATTGGAAGTTAAAGTGGCCGTTCACATTTGTAACTGCCAACACTCGCAATTATTAATGTGCGACGATTTCTTTTCGTTGCCCTAATCGTCGCTAAATCTCGGTAGCAAAATAACATCGACAACGTTTAACAGAAGCCATCGCAAAGACATATTTGAGACAAAAAAAATCGTTTGAAACATTTATTATCGACAATAGAGAGAAATGTCGATAATAGTTTTGTGTGACGTTTCCTTTTAGTCGATAAAAGTCTTTTCCCACAAAATCTTATACGTCGGTATTTATTTTTAGTAACGATTTGATTTTGGTAGCAAAAAATTTATAGCCACCAATTCTTCTTGTAAGGAAATGTTTTTAGAGACGTTTCTTAAACGTAGGTAAAAAGTTTTTGTGACGAAGTAGCTTTGGTTGCTAATACGGTTTTATGACGATTGTTGGTTGTAGCAAGAACTTTTTACCGACGTTTTTATTACGTAGTGAATTAGTTTATTTGACGAATTTCATTTGGTAGCTAATTGTACGAAATCTTATTTTAATTTAATACTTTTTATAATTTTTATAAACAAAGTTATTTAAATTCATTACAATTTTTGAGACTTTTTTGACGAATTATTTTTGATAGCTTGTATTATTTAGTAAAAATTTTAATTTGAAATTTATAATTATTATAATTGTTAAAAATGAATTTATTTTAATTTATTACAAATTTGAAGACATTTTTCATATTTTGTAAATAATCATAAATTAAATTTGAATAAAAATATAAAATGGAATGCATTATATATAAAACAATATTTACATCATTTACAAACTAAGAGTTTGAATTTGAGTCACTAGCACTAACATGTGAAGAACCTAGCATTTGTTTAACCAATTTTTTAAGGTTGCTAATTTCTTTTAGTCCCCGATTTAATTTGTCTTCTGTACATTGTAATTTTGTCTTCAGTACCTGGTTTTCCTCTTGAAGCACTGTCAATAATGTTGATCGTGAGGAAGAGGCTCCAACAGGCATAGGGCCATACCCAAGGCCTTTGATATAACCCGATCATATACCAAGGACATTGTTGAAAATGTCATCGATATCGGGCTAATTTTCCTCAGCTAATGACATCTGCAACAACTCCTGCATCTTGTTCTACAATTTAAAGTAAAAAATGGAGTTAACTTAAAATTATTAGTTAATATTATATAGAAAATAAATTGTAATATAAATTTATTTATACTTACATAATTACTTTGTGCCTCTTCAAACGTCCAGCCTTGCCCTTCTTTATAGTGTGTGTGCTTGTACAGTGTGATCTGATCACACTGTTGCCTTTCGAGTTATGTTTGACTCTACAATAATTAAAATAAAATTTAACCAATTAGAATTTATTGTATTAAAAAATAGAATAATAAATTGA
>JAOTJB010325858.1:0-13864 GCA_027123815.1 Erythroxylum minutifolium | reverse complement strand
AAGCTCATCCTAAATGAACGAATGAAGTATGAAAGAAAGGTAGCAGGTTGTTCAGAGTCTTTTGTATTCAACAGATGCAACTAGTTCATAACGTGGAATAGAATGTCATTTGAGTACATAATAGAGGACAAAAAGCAACTCAATAATTATGATTATATTGTAAAAAAGGATTAATATAATTATTATGAACAGATTTAAAGTAGATGTAAACCCATTCCATTACCTAATAGCAGTCGAATTATTTCAAATCAAATGTAAACATAATATATATTGTGCTTTGCATATTGTGTAATATACTTTAAATATTATTTATATTCATAAATAATTTTATTACAAATTAAAGTATAGTTAAAATTTATAAAAGTGCTTTTTATTTTTATGTTGCCAAACAGTCTACTGTATGAAGCTCTTTCAAAAAAGCTATTTTTTAATTGACATCCAAACAGTCAACTGGCGTCTTAGAAAAGCTCTTCTCAGAAAAGCTCTACTAACAAAAGTTCTACTAATATAAGTCCATCCAAACAGGCACTAAATCTAGAGTTCTAGGTAACTATAAGAATAGGGAAAACTTAATAATGCCTCACCCACAAAAAGCTTATAGCCTTATAGTAATATTTTAATAGTGTTAACGTAAATAATAAATAAATACATCAATTTTCTAATGAAGTCATCAATGTTTTATCGGTTTTGGACTTTAAAAATACAACAACCCATCTTACCATGTTTTGTTTAGAATATTAGGATTTTAGTCCATATTGATCCCATAAAAAAGAAAATTGAAAGAGTTGTTGTATCATGTATGATTGTATTAAGTTGGAGATGGTTTTTCTAATGAAATTATTTCTCTCTCTCTTTTTAGTTTTTTCAAAACTTAGATAGTTTGTCTAGTCTAATTTACTTATCAAATGTGTTAATTTAAAAAATTAAGGCATCTATATTTATTTAGGATAACAAATCTTTAAGTGCTTAAACCTTTAGAATTTTTTCAATCTAGTACCCACATTATTAAAAATTTCAACTAAGTGACCAATACTTGAAAACCTTAACAATTCAGTTTAAAACATTAGTTCCATTAATAATTTGTCAATTTGGTTAACGAAATCTTGGTTTTTCATAATGTGTAGCTGTACTCTACTATAAACATGGCTACTATTTTTCTAGGTGAACATGTATATATCATATACAATAAAGATTATGTTAATCAAATTAACAAATTACTAATAAAACTAATATTTTGAGCAGACTTGCTAAGGGTTTAAAAGTTGCTCACTCAATTCAAAATTTTAAATATTTTAGAACTAAATTAAAAAAGTATCAAAAGTTTGAGCACTTCAGGATTAGTTATTCCATTTTTATTTTCAATTGTTTACGAAAACAAGACATATAGTAAGTAAAAGCTTTTTCATTCACTTATACGTCTTTTTTTTAACTTTCATATTGCCATATTTTAAAATGAATATTATTAACTATACTAATTTGTTAAATACAATTTATTCAGTAGGATAATTATTTTCAATATATGTTGCTTTTTTATAATGTCTAAAACTTACAGTGGTGTAAAAAACTTACAAAATTATCTTTTTGAATTTCTAGGTTCAAATTATAATAGAGAATATGGAATCATCAAAAAAAGATTTAATAAACTTAACATCTTCTACTCATGGTAAGTCTGATCCATTATAGAAGTATTTTTCTTCTTCCCAAAGATCTAATGGAAAAATTTAAAATAACTGAATGTTTTACTGTAGAATAGTTAAAGGAGTAGGAATTTATAGAATTAAAGAATATCTTGCTGATATTAAAGGTAATATTTCTTCTTGCAAAAAAGTACCGTTTGATGTATGTGAGAGGATTGTAAATTATTTACAACAACAAGTAAAAAAGAAAAATAAAATAAAAAGGCTCATAATGTATTTTTGAAAACGATGAAGCATAAGTAGTATTAGATAAAGGAGAAAGGAAAGTTATTATTGACATAGATTTTTATTTTCTTCCAAGAGCGAGTCCTGATCCTTAACCTAGTTTAAAAAGTATTTTGGTTAATAAGGATGTTGTTTTGTAAAGTAAATGAGCATGGGCTAGATGTTTCTATCATTCATGTGTTCCTTTAAATTCACTTTATTTTCAAAAAGTAATAAAAGCTACAATATTAATCGGTTCGAGATCTAAGAGACCTTCTTATTATAAGATTCATGTGCCTTTGCTTAAAGATTAAAAAAAGTAGATGATTTTGCATACATATAAGTCTAGTTAAGAAACAACTATATGCATTATTATAGTAGATGGGTATAACGATAAAAGAAAAAGAAATTTGATTAATTTCTTAGTTTATTGTAATGTTGGAATAATTTTTATCAAGTCTGTTAACGCTTTTGATATGGTTAAAAGTGCTCATACTTTATTTTAATTATTTTCTGAAATTGTCTCGTAAGTTGGACCAACTATTGTACACTTTCTTACAGACAATGCAACTAATTATGTATCAGTTATGTACTTACTATAGTCAAATTATTGGTGTATTTATTGGTCTGTATATCAGTTCATTGTATAAATCTCATTTAAAAAGACATTGGTTGTATGAACCATATTTCTAATCTTACTTCAAGTGCGTCTAAGGTCATAGTTTTTGAATATAATCATATAATATTATTGCCTTGGCTAAAAAAGTAAGAAGATTGAATGGAGATTGTTTGCCCTGCTGCTACTAGGTTTACATTTACATTTATGAGCATAAAGAAGCACATCAAAATTTAATGACAAGTAAACACTTTTTAAGTCACAAGTTATCAAAGGGTGTAAAAGGAAAAGAGCTCTATACTATTATTCTGGATAATAAATTTTGACATGCTTGCTTGATTGTCGTGAAGATTGTGACTCCACTTATAAGATTGTTGAGGATTGTAGACTCAGATGAGAAGCTATCTTTGGGATATATATTTTGTTGTTGAGGATTCTAGACTCAGATAAGAAGTCATCTTTGGTATATAGATATTTTTTTATCAGTGATGGGATAAGCATCTTACTTAAATGATCCACTTAGCAGCTTACTTTCTTAATCCTTATTACTTATATAGTAGAGATATATGTACATATATTGATTTTATAGGTGGTCTCTTTGATGTGGTTGAATACAAAGATATATTCTCTAATGAAGAGTAATCAAAGGTAATAAATGAAATTAAATTGTATTATGAAGGTTTAAGGAGTTTTGCTAGATCTTCTGTAAAGAGAGAACCTACGATGAAAAAAATGTAGCATAATAAGTTTTCATTCTTTATTTTATCCTTTACTTTTTAATTTTTTTTACATTTATAACTATTGATTTAAAATGCAAATGAGTGGTAAAGATTATTTAGTAAAAGTTATCCGATGTTGAGAAAACTTACTATTTGATTACTTAGTTAAACAACTTCTGCAACAAGTTGTAAACATAATTTGAGCATTTTTTTAACACATTCATACAAAAAACAAAATAACCTAAAAGAACAAAGACTCAATGACCTTACTTACATTGCTTATAATATAAGAATGAAGAAAATGTATTTTTCTTGATATGTTTTTATTTTTCATTAACTTTATTTTTATTATTGACCTTATAGTTTCTCTATTATGTATTCAAGGTGCTTAGTAAAAAGATAACATATGTTCTAATTGATATTGGTTGTACTGATCATATTGTTTTTTAAAATCTAAAAATAAGAACTATCATTTAATCTTGATTATAATGAACTTGAAAAGTTGATTTATGAAGAAAATGCATTTATTACAAGGAATGAATTAAGAAAAATTGTTAATGGTAAGTTGATATCTTATTTTGAACATATTTAACATTAAAGGTATGATGTATAAGAGAAAAATTTCATATGTTACTAATTTGTAATTTATTTAAATACAGAAGAAGATATTAATGCATATACTTTAGAGAAAAGTGTGATTTATAATTCTTTTAATAATGTTTGTTCTACATGTATCTTAAGATTACTATTCAATATATGTAGATAAGATTACTATCCAATCTCTCTAGATAAACTTAGATCAAACTAGAACATAATAGTAGCAGTAGACAGTAGATATATTCTGTAAATCACTTCTGATTCTGTTTTTACTTGTATATAAAGGCTCATAAGCCTTTCACAAAATGTATCGAAAGCAGTACTTATTTATACACACTCTTCATAATTCCTTCATGATAATCATAGCTAACTCCTTATCTCTCTTATTTTTTTAAGCCAACATATGGTATCTAGTCTAGACTACTTAGCACACATTTAGATCACCTCCACACAACCACAAAAGCCAACATAAGAATTAAAAAAAAACCAAACCTTCCTTTTTAGCATAATTGTATAATTCCAACGCACAATCAAACACTAATAGAATCCGTTTAAATACCACATGATATAACCAACTCTTCCCCATAACTCTTCATCTACACACCTTTACAACAACATCCACATCCTGATTTATTTGTCCTTAACTCCCTACATCATTTCAAGAACCTCAGCTTTATTCCATCATCGCCAATACCAGCTATGGCAGAACCTACCACCCCAATTCTATCCTTTAATCAATTAACCAACTTTCTTACCACACCCCTAGACACAACTAATTATCTAGTCTGGCAAAACCAAATCCAAGTTGTTTCTCTTTGGATTTGATCTTCTTGTCTACGCTAAAGACACTTTTATCTCCCCAGAAAATATTACATCTATTGAATTTGTTAAATGGTAGAATTTTGATTGTCTCGTCTATTGTTACCTCATGGCGTCCCTCTCCAGCTCCATCTCCATCTCCCGCCTAACTCTCATGTGCACCACTACTCGTGACCTTTGACTCGTCCTAGAATGCGACTTTCTCCAGTAGTCCTCGTCCCAGTGATCACTCCTTCGATGCAAACTTCACACGCTCAAGAAAGTTGCTTTCTCGGTCTCTGATTTTCTTAACACTGTCTCCACCATTACTGAGGAACTCACAGCTATTGATAATAACATCAATCCATTCCTACACCAAACTATAGCCCACCCTAACAGAACAAGTCTAATGTCTCTAAGCCTAATTCCAGACACTATAACCCACCACAAAACACCCAGCCTAGATAAATTTTAATAAACCACACACCTAATGACAAATATGTTGGAAGTGATAGCCCATTGCTATTTTCGATATTTCGGATCTCAAAATTGCCCTACTGGGCCTTTTCTAATTTTATTTTTCTCAACTCCACCTTTTTAGCTACGAATACTCATAATCCTAAAGATGCTCAGCCCTTTCCCTCCAATGATACTGTTGAATGCTCAGCCCTTTACCTGACACTGATGGTACTACCCACATGACACCCAACACTCATCTTATGGACTCTTTAACTCCATATAATGGCCCCAACCAAGTAGTTGTTGGTAATGGTAATACTCTTCCTATTTCCTCTACCGATCTTGTTACATTCCCCACATAAAATTGTCCACTTTGTCTTGATAATATTTTAGTAGTTCCAAATCTCACTACAAATCTGTTATCTGTTGCTAAATTTGTTACTAATAATTCATGTCTCATTGAATTTAATCCCTTTGGTTATGTTGTGAAGGATCTTCAAACCAAGATACCACTACTTATGAGTTCCATCAACAATAATCTCTATCTAATAAAGATTCCATTGCACTTTCACAATCTTGTTGTTTACACAGTCACTCTAGCTTCACTCAATCTTTGGCATCAAACTCTTAGTCATCCGTGTTGTTCTACACTTTCTAAATTATCTATGTCTTTAAGTGTTAGTTCAAATGTCATAATTTCTTGTATTTATTATTTTCAAGGAAAACGTATTCATCTTCCCTATCACATTCTTCTCGTCTTTTTACCACCCTTTGTAACTTTTTCACTATGATATTTAGGGACCTTCCCCATTCTATTCACTTTCTAGTTCTCGTTATTTTATTCTTTTCATTGATGACTTTAGTAGATATACCTGGATTTATCCCCTAACTCACAAATCTCATGCTCTACATATTTTTCAAACTCTCTAAACCATAATTGAAAAATTATTCTTCGCCTACATCAAACAGTTTCAATGTGATGGAGCCCTTGAACTCATCAAAGGCGCATTTGCCCAATATCTTACCAACAATGGCATCACTTACCGCATTTCCTATCCCTACACTCCTTAACAAAATGGTCTTGCTAAATGCAAAATTTGTCATATCACTAAAACCGGTCTTACTCTTCTTCTTCATTCCTCTTTTCCCAAAGTCTTCTGGTTTGAAGCTTTCTCTACTACTATCTACCTTATCAACCTCTTACCTACTCTTCTCCTCAATAACAACTCCCCTCATGAATTACTATTTACCACCCCACCAATTCTCTCGAATTTACGAGTTTTTGGATGCCCCTACTTTCCTTTTCTTGGTTTTACTCGCCATAATAAACTCATTCCTAAATCCACTTCATGTGGACTACTATTCTCAAAATAAAGGCTATCGTTGCTTTGATTCTCGACATGCAAACTTTATATTTCTCATCATGTTCGTTTCCTTGAAAATTATTTTCTTTATGCTCACTCTCCACCCCCATCGTCTACATCCTCACCCACTACACTTCCCTCACTTCCCTTACCCTTCACTCCACTTTCTCCATCTCCTTTACCACTAACCTTTGCACCCCCTTCACCATCTCACCAAAAACAATCTTCTCATCCAATGGTCACATGGACTCGTGATTAGACTCATACTTATCAATCCTTGTCTGACTACATCACCCACTCTATGCTTACTAAATCTTCTCCTGACCCTATGTCCTTTACCTAGGCAAATAAATTTTCTTATTCGCGTCAGGTTAAGCTTGATGAGTTCACTGCTTTCCATCACAACGATACTTAGACTCTTGTTCCTCCTCTCCCAAATGCTAACATTATTAGTTATAAATGGGTGTTTCGGACCAAACATAATCCTGATAGCACTACTCAACACTATAAAGCTCATCTGGTTGCCAAAGTTTTCACCAAGCTTTTGAAATTGACCACACTGATGCCTTCAGTTTTGTTATTAAACCTATCTTATAACATGAAAAAATAAACGGATTAATATTCTAAAAAAAGCTAAAATCCAGTAGATAAATTAGAAATCTTTAAGACCCAGTAAACACGACTTGAGAACCTAAAGTATATGAAACCTTAGACCTGAAAAGATGCGGTTTGAAGAACCCTCAAGAGTTGAATGCCACGAAGGATGATCATGCCTTTGATAAGTTCGGAAGTGTTCAAAAATCGAACGTAAAACTTGAGAGCAATAAACTCACAAACTCATAAGAGAATTGTTTTTAATTAATCAAAAGAGAAGTGTGTTTCTTACAATGGAAAAAGGTATTTATAGTATAGGAGTATGCCTAGCCACATATGGTAAAAAATCTAAATTAATTAAGAACATGGTCTAAAGACTAAATAGGAAGCTGGATTCGTTTGCCAAAATTATCGAAGGAATAATTCTTTGGGATAATTTTCCTTTGGAACTAATTCTCTACCAAATTTATTCCCGTGCTTAGTCCACACTTGCTATAATGGTCCAACTGACATAATGGAACACCTCCTCCTCTATTTCGACACTTGAACTCTTCATATGAATCTTTTGAATTAACCATACCATTAAGTCCTTAATTCTCTTAGCATGAGCTCGGGTTATTGGTCTAATTGACACATGCAAAGGGTCCCGTTACGTTATCTTAGCCTTTTTCATATCATCCCCTCCTTCATCAAGAGGATTCGTCCATGAATTAACACCTGTTTCAAAAGGTGATAAATCACTAACATTAAAAGTGGTCGATACATTGTAGTCACCTGGGAGCTCTAATTTGTATGCGTTGTCGTTGATCATTTCAATGACTTGAAATGGTCCTTACAACTTATTTTGCCTTTGCTTTGGGAACCTCTCTTTACACATATGGAGCCACACCTAATCACCTGGTTCAAAGATAACTTTACGTCGTCCCTTGTTGGCCTGGCTAGTATACTATTCATTCTTCTTCTCTATTTGAGCTTTCACTTTCTCATAAAGTTACCTCACCAATTCTGCCTTCCTCCTGCCATCTAAACTAGTCCTTTCATCAACAGGCAAAGACATTAAGTCTAATGGGGATAAAGGATTAAAACCATACACAATTTCAAAAGGTGAATAAACAGTAGACAAATGCATAGTTCTATTATATGCAAATTCAGCAAAAGTCAAACACTCTTCCCAACTCTTAAGATTTTTCTTTATAATGGCACGAAGTTATTGAGATAGAGTTCGGTTAACTACCTCAATCTGACCGTCAATTTGTCGGTGACATTTGGTAGAAAATAGTAATTTAGTTCCCAACTTCTCCCATAAGACCTTCCAAAAATGACTAAGGTAGTTAGCATCTTGATTTGACACGACAGTCTTAGGAATCCTATGAAGATGTACTACTTCCCTAAAGAACAAATTTGCTACATGGGTTGCATCATTAGTTTTATGACAAGGAATATAATGCGCCATTTTACTAAACCGATCGATTACCACAAAAATAGAATATTTCCCCTTGCTTGTTTAAGGTAAACCCAGTACAAAGTCATATCTATCCAAGGCTCATCAGGTACGGGTAAAGGTGTGTACAAACCTTGGGCTAACACTTTAGACTTAGCCTTCTTATAAGTGACACAATTTGCACAAAGTTTTTCCACATCACGTCTCATCCTAGGCCAATAAAAATGTTCTATAAGCACACCTAAAATCTTTTGTACCCTAAAGTGTCCTATTAAACCACCACCATGGGCTTCCTTAACCAATAATACCCTAATCGAATAAATGGGTATACACAACTTATTTTCTTTAAACAAGTACCCATCTATCCTATAAAATTAATTAACTATCCCCTTCTCACATGCAACAAATATATGGAAAAATCAGGATCCTTCTTATACGATTCTTTAACAAATTCAAATCCCAACAATTTTAGCACTTAAAGTAGTAATTAAGGCATCTTTGTAAGATAGGGCATTTGCTACCGCATTCTCCTTACCTTATTTAAATTTGATCACATATGGAAAGGACTTAATGAATTCCATCCATTTGACATCTTTTTTATTTAGCTTGCTTTGTCCCTTTAGGTGCTTTAATGACTCGTGATCAGTGTGAATCACAAACTCCTTTGGCCATAAATAACGTTGCCATGTCTCCGATGCTTTAACAAGGGCATAGAGCTCCTTGTCGTAGGTAGGATAATTGAGTGGTGCCTCGATGAATTTTTCACTGAAATATGCAATGGGTCTCCTATCCTGCATTAAAATAGTACCAATATCTATTCCTGATGCATCATATTCAATTTCAAAAGTCTTGGAACAATCAGGTAAAGCTAGAACAGGTGCAGAGCATAATTTTTTAAATCAAATTAAAAGCTATTTCTTGCTCCTTGTCCCATTTAAATCCTACATTTTTTTAATTACTTTAGTTATGGGAGCATCTAGTGTGCTAAAATCTTTAACAAACCTGCTATAAAAACTAGCCATTCTATGAAAACGTCTTGCCTCTGTGATGCTTTTAGGTGTGGGCCATTCCTTAATTGCTCTTACCTTTTCCTTATCCACCTCCACTCCATTATGACTCATAACAAATCCAAGGAAAATAACTTTAAAAACAATTTTATGCATGCAAAAATGAAAATTTTAAATATTAGCGTAAAGTTTTTCCTCTCTAAGTACATTCAACACCTCTCTCAAATGTCCAATGTGAACCTCTAAGCATGTACTGTAAATAAGAATGTTGCCAAAATATACCATAACAAATTTACCGATGAAGTTACGAAAGACATGATTCGTTAACTGCATGAAAGTACTAGGTGCATTTGATAACCCAAACGACATAACTAACCACTCATATAAGCATATTTTGTTTTGAATGTTGTTTTCCATTCATTCCCTTCTCTCATCCTGATTTGATGATAGCCACTTTTTAAATCTATTTTACTAAAAATTTTATCCCTATGAAGTTCATCTAGCATATCGTCTAACCTTGGAATAGGATGGTGATACTTTACAATCATGCTATGAATGACTTTGCAATCAATGCCTCCAGGTTCCATCTTTCTTGGGTACGAGCAAGACGGGTACAACACATGGGCTTATGCTTTCCCTCATGTTACCCTTTTCTCATAAGTTCCTCTACCTACCTTTGAAGTTCCTTTGTCTCCTTAGGGTTACTCCTATAGGCTCGTCAGTTTAGAATAGTAGCCCCGAATACAAAGTCTATCTGGTGTTTGATTCCCCTAATGGGTGGTAACCCACTAGGTATCTCCTTAGGGAACACATCCACAAACTCCTGCAATAATGAAACAATCAAATTGGGGAGGGAATGTTAGTCAAATTAAGAGCAAGGAGAGACTCCTTGCGTACCAGCAAAATTAATTGTTGGTTTTCTGATAGGGCCCTTATAATCTCACCCTTCCTTGCAAAGAATCTCTTTCCTTTCGTACTCTCCTTTTTCTCTTTTTCTTTTATTTTCCTCTCGCTTTGCCAATCAAACTTTCTTCCTCTTTTACAATCACTTTCTCAATATTTTTTCTTTGTAATCGCTCATCTGCCTCCTGTTTTAACTTAACTTGGTCCTCATAGACCTGCTAAGGTGTTAAAGGCCCCAATATAATCGGCCTTTCGTTTATCTTGAAATTATACTGATTCTTGCAACCATCATGCATAGCTCGTCTGTCAAACTGCCAAGGCCTTCCTAATAAAATATGGGTTGCTTGCATTGAAACTACATCACATAACACCTTATCAATATAAGTCCCAATAGTGAATTCTACTAGCACCTGCTTGTTCACCTTGACCTTGCCACTGTCATCGAGCCATTGCAACTTATAAGGTTTGGGGTGTTTGATCAATGGTAACCCCATCTTTCCCACAAAAGCTACACTGGCCATATTAGTGCAACTACCTCCATCAATAATCATACACTGAGGCTTTCCTCCTACAAGATACCTAGTATGAAAAATATTCTCCTGCTGCAAGTTTGCCTCATTCACCCGCACTCGAGTATTAAGGGCTTTCATAGACACCAAAGTTGTCGATACAACCATTAGTCCTGAATCTTCATCATCCTCACAGGCCTCATCATTTGCTTCTGGCATCTCGTCTTCATCACTTTGCTCATCAACTGTCTTGATAACCCCATTCCTGTTCACCATTGTCCTCTTGTTGGGGCATTGAGAAGTTATGTGCCCCACCCCTTGACATTTAAAGCACTTAATGTCCTAATTCCTGGAAGATGGGTTCCCATCTTTTCCTTGTGCTTTTGTGTGGTCTCTACTTTATCCTTGTACCTTCGTGTCAGTTCTTATTTCCCTCTTGACAATTCCCCTTTACTTTTCCAACCCAACTTATCTGACCCTTCATCGCCCCACTTGGTTTTTGAGAAACTACTAACTCCAGCTGTGGGTTTGGAATTCACTCTTCGCTTCAACTGCTTCTCCACTTTCATTGCCATGTGCACTAATTCTTCTAACTTCACATAATGATATAGTTCAACCACATTAGCTATATCCTTATTTAGGCTACTTAAAAATTGTGCCATAGTGGCCTCCCGGTCCTCCTTAATGTTTACCTAAATTATAGCCATCTTCATCTCCTTAGAATAGTCATCCACACTTTGATTTCCTTAAGTCAAAAATTTGCAACCTACGATAAATCTCCCGATAGTAGTGATTAAGGACATATCTCCTTCTCATAACAACCTTTAATTCTTCCCATGTCTCTATCAGACTCTTCGATTTCTCTTTCTACCATTAACTAATTGATCCCACAAAGCTAACACATAGTCCACAAATTTAGTAACTACCAACTTCACCTTTTTCTCCTCTAAGAACCTATGACAGTCGAGCATCGGCTCCACCCTCTTTTCCCACTTTAGGTAGGCCTTTGGATCACTCTTACCTGAGAACATAGGTAGATTTAATTTGACACTCCGTAGATCACCATCTAATTCTCCACGATCTTTATATGCACCCCTAGGTCGCCTATTTTCCCATCGAGCTCTCCTAGCATCTTCTATAACCCAATCGTACTCTCTTCCCTACTCATCATCAACATCTCCATTTCTTTCTCCATATGCATTCACCCTCACAACCTTAGCTCCCATGTTATTTCTTGCACTGTTTCCTCCACCTTAGGGTGCTGCCCTTCCACCCTCAATCCTAGCCAATTGATTATCCTATTTTGTCAATGTCACAACCAATCCTCTTATCATCTCCTACAACTGTTGTATTTGAGTGAATAGAGCTTGGTTTTACTCTAATAGTCTGGTATTATTACCTATGTTATCAACCATATGTGCAAGTGTGCTAATGTCCTTTTATGATAAGAGAATTTCACTCATGTTTATGCTCAACGACTTTTACCCAATACTAGTCTCATATACTCAACCTTTTACCTCTCAGTGCCCTTACTTCTCAGTTCGATCTTCGAACTCAACAAACTTAATCAACTAATGACCGCACTTGTCTAATTCAACAATCAAGGTAATATTGTAGGAAAGGATAAGAAGGATCAATTCAAGGATTAGAGGTTAGGATTTCAATTTGGAAATACAATAAAATGACCAAATTTTTTTTTATTAACTTACAGGAGTAATAATGAAAAAATTGGAATAACAAAGGGTAACAATGAAAGTCAATCAAGAGTAAATAGATTTTTTTGACAACAATTCATAGCACAAGTAATAGAAGATATATGATAATGCTGGAATGGCGAAAAGTGAGCAAGAGAAGTCGTGAATAGAATTTTTTTTCATTTTTTCGTTTTTTTACAAATAGCAATTCGCGAAATAACAAAGTAAGGAAAAAAAGGAGCAGACTTGAATAGGATTTTTTAAAATAAGAATTCACGAGGGAATATTAACTATTGTGATAGCAAGGGTTAAAAGAGAGAAATAAGTGCTATTGACATTGTTGAGATAGCAAAGGAGGAGTAAACGTGAATATAGAGAAAAAGGATGTTTTTGTTTTTTTTTGTTAATTTAACGAAAAAAAAGGACAAACAAAAAGATAGCTTACCTGAGGTTAGAAATTGGCTCTAATACCAATTGACGTGAAAAAAATAAACAGATTAGTATTCTCAAGAAAACTAACCTCCAGTAGATAGATCGAAAATCTCTAAGACCCTACAAACACGACTTAACCTTAGACCTGAAAAGATGCGATTTGAAGAACCTTCAAGAGTTAAATGCCACGAAGGATGATCACACCTTCGATAAGTTTGGAAGTGTTCAAAAATCAAACATAAGACTTGAGAGCGATAAACTCATAAACTCACAAGAGAATTGTTTTTAATTAATCAAAAGAGAAGTGTTTTCCTAACAAAGGTGCTCGATGGGCTATTTTTCCCACCGAAGGTGCCTAGAGACCGTGCCAACGGGATGTTTTGCCCACAAAAGGTGTGCCAACGAGATGTTTTTCCCACCGAAGGAACCCAAAGGGTTGTTTTTCCCACCCTAAGAGTCTAGCGACCAAGCTAGCCTGTTTTACTGATTGAAGGTGCCTAGCGACTGTGCCAACAGGTTATCTTGCCCACAGAAGGTGTGCCAATGAGAAGTTTTTCCCACCAAAGGTGGCCAACGGGCTATTTTTCCCTTCTAAAGTGCGTAGCCACCGTGCCAATGAAGCTATTTTGCCCACTGAATGTGTGCCAACGGGCTGCTTTTCTCACCGAAGGTGCCCAATGGGCTGTTTTTCCCAGCAAAAGTGTCTAACAGTCGTGCAAATGGGCTATTTTACCCACTGAAGGTGTGCCAACGGGCTGTTTTTCCCATCAAAGGCACCCAACATGCTGTTTTTGCCACCGAAAGCACCTAGCGGCCTTGTCAACTGGCTG
>JAOTJB010325793.1:0-13871 GCA_027123815.1 Erythroxylum minutifolium | reverse complement strand
AATCAATTGCATTTTTCTATTATTTACTAACAATAACACATATAAACAACAAATAAACCAATAATTACACAAAAAAATCGCAAACATCAACAATAATCAAGCAAGATTTCATAACCAAACATTCACGTTTAACACTAAAAACATGCTTTTTTGTAGAAATAATACACTCATAAGAGAGTTTCCCGTGAACAACGCACGATGAGTAAGGCAACAATCGAAAAAACGGCCGAAAAATGCGAGAGGAGTCAGAAAACAGAAGACGATTGCGAAGAGAGAAGAGAAATGAGCGCGCGGGGGGGAGGGGGATCGACGCCTGAGTTAAAGGCGCTGGATTACCGACGAGACATTAATTTCATCAGTAATTTAAGTTTTCCATCTTCATATTCAAGACGCAACTGCCAACAGTTACCGACGGACACACAACATTCCGTCGATAAAAGAGCGGCAATTTAATATGGTGGAAACTCAAATATCGACGGAACACAAATTCTGTCGGTACTCTAGGTTATCTCAACGAATTGTCGACCCAAGATGTCGACAGTTACTAACGGAAACTATATTCCGTCGGTGATTAAAGCTTATCGTTTCATCTTCATTGAAACGACGACGTTTGTTAACCATTTACCGACGGAAGGCTAAATCTGTCGGTATTTAAGCTACCAGATATTGCGACGGAATAAGACTTCCTTTGATAAAGGGAAGCTTTTACCAACAGTACTTTCACTATCGGTAAATCGACGAAGCAAATTAATTGCGGGAGTAATTCACGCATTTCTTACATACGGAAGATGTTGCTCCGTCGGTATATATACAGACGGTAACTTCTTCGTCGGTAGGCATCTGAAGCAATTAAATTACAAGAATGGTTCCCGCATTTTTTTCTGACGCCGTAGGTTTTGTCGTCACTATATGCCATCAGAGATTTTGTGCCAAATTCTTCCCTCCAGTATTGTCGACGGATGTGTTTTCCGTCGCTAAATACACTGTATTTTTCGACAGAATATTATGTGCCGTCGGTAAATACCGACGAAATTGTTTCTGTCGGAAATATTCCGATGCTATTAAGTGATTATCTTGTAGTGATGATAATAATAATAATAATAAATACTTAATAATAATTAAAAAAGTAAATAAGTAAATAAATTAAAATAGAACTAAAGAAGATATGAAAGATTATTGTTAATGAGGATGGTGCTGAGCAAACCATAGTGCAGTACAAAAACTGACAAAATCCAAAACAAAAACACAAAGAAATAACATTTTTAATACCAACATTCTATTAATAAGGAGCACAGTGATAGCATCAAATGGCACAATGCACTTTGCTTATCTCTCCTATGGAATGATGATATATCTTCATCTTCTATTCGAATGACTTCATTATTAAACTCCAATCCAATCTCTTGATAAACTTCATCTACATCCTGATTGAGTTGACCATTATCCCTTTTACAAAAATTGAAGACATTTCGGTTTTGAAAATTTTGAATGACCTTCAAATTGCTATCCAATATAGTATCGTTGAGGTAGAAAACTTGCTTCACTTGACTTACAAGGAAAAAAGGATCACCATTATGCCATGTCTTACTAACATTGATGTTAGTAATATTAAACCATTTGCACTTGAATAGAACAACATTCTTATCTTTCATGTAGCTCAACTTTATTATTTCAAAGATGACATCGTAGAAGTCAATAAAATCACTGTCATGACATCCCTCAACAACCCCATAATTTTGGCTTCTAAGTCGACTATCTCGATCTTGTATGCGAAATCTCACCCCATTAACAATACAATCTGTATATTTTTTCCCATAAATATGAGGCTCACGTGTCAAACTATATAATGTTGTTGTCGCTTTTTGCACATTATAGTTATGTAACCATATCATCTATATGATAAAATGAAATTAGAAGTAATTTTGACATATAAATTGTCATATGTTCATAATATGTAATCAATATGTAACTTACTCGATTTCTAAATTATGATACAAACTTCAACTTATGTCTTTTTTCAACATTAATAATCTCTTTGCTACGAATGGACTCTTTGTGCTCTCTATTTAAAAAGGTAAATAACATTAAGGAAATGACATTCAATGACCGACATTTTATGATTGTTTGAATCAAAAGTAATATACTTTGAATCAAAAGTGATATACATACTTTATATATACTATATGTTGTGTTAAGCTTCCTTAAATCTTCAAGATAACATTGATGGAAAAGAGGAGGCAGGGGCAATGTCACAATGGTTCGTAAAGGATTATGGAAATCGGTTGTTTTGAAAAACTCATCGATTCCAACATTCAGGTATGCATGTGTTTTAATTTGGGTTCGTTATATAGTTTTACTAAACTAGCAATCTAAGTTCTATACTGATTGTGTTTTAGGTGAAACGCATCATATTAGCGGTTCTTCTAAACAAGTTGTCTTCCATACTAAATCTAGGGATTCATTCACTATATCCTCTAGAAGTTTAACTATAACAAAGAACCCGACAACTGAAAGAAGATCTTTCACTATTTCAATTGGTGCCTTCAAAGATGCAAAGACCCGAACTCATTTACCTTTACCGACTTTCATGTCATTTGGAATCCAAAAAAATAATTATATCATTGTTATTTATCGATGCAATCAACTGGACTCAATTTTAAATTTTATTTATTGTTCTATCTATAAGAATTTTAAACAACCTCTCTGCTAGTTAGGGGTAAGGCTGTGTACTATTGTCGTTGTTATTGTTATTGTTTAATGTCTGTAAGAATTGTTAAACTTCAAATTAAAAGTTTGTACTACTTATCATATATCATTATATTATATTACTACCACCATTCCAAAATTTTATAAATAATTATTTTACTATTACTAAATAGTAATTATTAAGACCAGTTCTTAACTTAAAATTAAGAATTTTTTAGCATTGTTCAAATTTAACATTTTTGGTTCACAAATATTTTTATGTCCAAAATATATTTACTTTTCATATTTTAAATAACCTACCATGTGTTTTTCAACAATATATTTTAAACATTGAAAACAACTTCACAACAAAACATATCTTAACTAGGATAGATTATAAATATGTCAATTATAATTAACCTTAACTACAATTATTACTAACACTTAGCATTAACAAACTATCTTCCAAAATATTATTAATTTTAATAATACTATCACATACCAAATTTCATCAATATTCCCCTAAAAACTTTTGGAAAAAATTTAAGAACCACTTTTAGCGACAAAATATACCTTTGCGATGAATAAACAAAATGGTCGCAATATTTTCACCAAACCGTGAGGCCTAAACCACTCGTCACCAAACATTGACAACGAAGGATAATAATTGTCTCCAATAGCGAACATTCCACGACACAAACATTTATCGTCGCTCCGTATTATCTTGCATGACCTTGTGTGATGATTAACTAAATCGTCGGGAAAAAGGAATGCATTTGGCGGCGTAGTTTATTTTTCCGTCACTATTTTCCAAGCAATTGCTGACGTTGTACCAAAATCGACGCTAATAACATTGATTTACCCAACATACGGTGACGATAGCTTCTTGTCGTTGATAATTGTTTCTTTTTTTGACTAAAGCTCCTAAACTTTGTTAAAACTGGTTGTTATTGTGAGGATATTATAAAAGTGTCGTAAAATTGTTTCCCCTTTTTGACATTTTGGTTAACCCACTACAACAGATAAGGTTATTGGCTATGAATTCAAACATCACTAAATATTAAAACATTGTGTGAATTCATAATTTGCGACAAAAAATAATCGTCGCCCTAATGGTCGCTTAATCCGGGTAGCAAAACAATATCTATGACGCTTTTTTGAAATCGTTGCAGAAAGGTTTTGGATACACAATATATTCGTCGGTAAAACATATAACCAATGAGAGACGAAAACGTCGTACATTGGATTATGCGACGTATATGTTTCGTAGATAAAGGTTTTTACCTGCTAAACTATAGTTGTAGGTAAATATTTTTACTGACGATTTTGTTTTTGTAGCATAATAGTCTTAGCTACTAATTGTTTGCTGTAGGTAAATATTTTTAGAGACGTTCTTGTAAACGTAGGTAATAACATTTTGTGACGATTTTGTTTTGGTATCTAATACTTTTTTGTGACAAACATTTATTTTTAAATTTCAATTTTATTATAATTGTTAAAAACAAATTTAATTTAATTTATTACAATTTTTAAGACAGTTTGAAATATAAATTAGTTACAATTTATAATTAATGTCGGTGACATCTTATTTAAATAATAATAAATTGAAATAAAATAAACATTAAAAATGGAATGCATTTTATTAAAAAAATAATTACATGTTAATTACATAATTTGAACAAAATTTATAAACAAACTAAGACTCCTTATTGTCACTACTACTGACATAGTTTGAGCCAAGTAATTGTTTGATCATCTTTTTAAGCTTGTTCACTTCTTTTACATTAAATTCTAACTTCTCTTCTGTACATTGTAACTTAGTCTTCAGTGACTGGTTCTTCTCTTGAAGTGTTGTGATATATGCTAGTCGTGACGATGATGCACCAACAAGCTTAGGGTTATGTGCAAGACCTTTGATATACCCCGATCTTGTACCAAAGACATTGTTGCTAATGTCATCAACATTGGGTTGATTCCCCTCAGACAATGATGTCTGCAACAACTCCTGCATCTTGTCCCACAATTTAAAGTATAAAATCGAGTTAACTAAAAAATTATTACTGAGTATTACATAAAAAATAAATTGTAATATTAATTATTTTGTACATACATAATTACTTTGTGCCTCTTCAGATGTCCAACCTTCACCTTCCTTGTAATTTGTTATCTTGTACAGTGTGATCCTATCACACTATTGTCCTTAGAGTTGAGTTTGGCTCAATGATATGAATTTAAAAAATTAGAAGATAATGGAAACTTTCTATCAATTTCTTTCCATGCCATTGAGTCTGTTGGATGATGCATAATGTTATAATCAATTTGTTTCTCTTTATGTCACCTCATATCTATGGCTATTTTTGTTGACATAAAATGTCTTTGTAATCGTGGTTTAATAGGGAAGTATCGAAGGATTTTATTAAGTATTTTTCCCCTCTCCCATCATCTACCTGCCACCTTGATGTACCATAAATAGGACACTCTTGAAGATCTTTACTTTCCTTTTAAAAAAGAACACAGTCTTACTTACAAGCGTGAATTGAAATATATCCCAATCCAAGGTCCCTTAATAGTTTCTTTGCATCATAGTAAGATTTCAGCAACTTGTGTCCAATAGGCAATGCATCGTTCAGTAAGTCAATTAACATGTCAAAGGATTTGTTACTCCATTTATTATAAACCTTCAAATGCAATAACTTCATAACAAATGATAGTTGTGAGAAATTTGAGCACCTCGGATATAATTGTTCTTGAGAAACTTTCAATAACTTCGTAAAATTATCTTTTGTAATACTACCAATTATTTTAGGCATTCCTGTTTGATTCATAGTCTCCATATAATTCTGATAATCATCTAACATCTCGTCAATCCCATCATCACCATCATCATTCACATCATAATCATCTACATCATTATTGTTACTGTCATCATAACAAGTACTGCCACTTCTACTACAACTTGCATCCTTACGTTCACCATTATAAAGCCATGGAGTATATAATTTATCTATGCCTTGGATTAGTAAGTAATTATATACCACATTTTAAGTTTGGAAGTCGACATTCAAGCAATCGATGCATGAACAATGAATGCTACATTCATCACCCATTTGATATTTTACAAATTGCATGAAACTCTTAACTCCTACATATTCAGTTGACTATTTTCGATGAGACATCCAACTCTTATCCATCTAGCTATAAAATAAAAGAAGATAACTTATTTTCTAAGAGTTTCAAATTCTTTTAGAAATGAACTGAGATCATAAGCTTTCAGGGCTCATTTTGAGGTCATTCCTGGTTCTGCAATCATGGTAAATGGCTAAAGGAAGCACTAAAAGCAATCAAAAACTACAGGGAGAATAAGAATAGAGAAGATTGCAACACCTGACAATTTTAAGAACAAAACAATCTCTCTATACCGTGCAAGAGCTTCCTTCAAACCTTGACAAGGAATATGTAAACCATATCATAAGGAATCCAACAAAAAACAATAGAGGGCTTTTTTCAAACATGTGGTAGGCAGGGAGAATATACTTAAAGATGCCATATAAATTCTTTGGTTTTGGCTCCAATCAAACAAAGGAAGACAGAATCTACAAAAAAAAAACTATACATAATCACAAACTAATGTAAAAATTAAACATGAAACACAAAAAAAGATGAACATAGTTAGGGGTTTCACATTGGTTAACAAATGACATAAACAATTAGACTCACCTTTGACTATGTAAAGCGTGGGAGAACTCGAAGAGGTCGAAGAACAAATAGAAGGTGAGAAGGTAGATAAAGACTACAATATTTGAGATACAAAAGAAGGAGGGCATAGGTGAAAATGGGAGGGAGGCAAAAATGACGTCGTCCTAGGGACGACATCATCCAACTTATTTTTTTAACCTGTTCACCTTTTTGCGATGAGCAAAACTATGGTCGCCAATGGTATACAATTCGCTACCAACTATTCACAACGTCGCCAAAACCCAAGCATTTTCTTTACATTCTTAATTTTCTTAATTGATTAGTATATATGAGGTATTCCTATTACAAATAACAAAATGAAAAATTATCTTCTGCACTTATATATGCAATTGTTCTTGATTTGCTTCATTTTTGGGAATTACTAATCTTTAATTTTAATTTTGTAGATAAACAAAATAAAAGGGGAAAATTTTTAAAAATTAGTATCTTCTTTTTGTTATTAGTTGAATTAATAAGGAATGCAAACCACATTTCATTTTTACCAAATTCATCACTAACATGACAACATATACCCTTTAGCTCTTAATCAACCATTAACCTTATTATTTGTATAAAAAGATGCATTTAATTTAAATACTTGAGGGTTTTTGTGACAGAGTACGTTTAGTCGTAGAAGACCATTTCTGCGACTAACTACCATACTCAGTCGTAAGTGGTAGACAATTTGCTAACAAATTTCCACACCGTTGCCAAAACCGAGGCAATATCTTTACTTTCTTAATTTTCTTAATTGATTAATATATATGAGATATTCCTAATATATCATACAAAATGAAAATTTTATCTTCTCACTTATATATGCAATTGTTCTTCATTTGCTTAAATTTTGGGAATGACTAATCTTTAATTTTAATTTGGTAGATAAACAAAATTAAATTGGAAACTTTTTTAAAATTAGTATCTTATTTTTGTTATTAGTTGAATTAATAGGAAATGTAGACCACATTTCATTATTACCAAATGAATCAATGTTTAGTAAACATGATAAGATCATTCTTATTCCCTTCATCTACCATTAAACTTATTAGTCAAACTATATATTAGTCGCTACATCTGATGTTTGTCGACAAAATACAATAGACCATAGCAAATTAATTAATAGTACTTCTAAACAACTACAATAAATAAGAAACGACATTGTTTACCTAAACAAGAAAAATGACGTCGTTTTGTATTAATTTTTCAATCACAAGCACAATAAAAGGTTCCTCCATTCTCGTTCAAGCCGTCAACATTTCTTAAAATCCTCTATCCTGCCAACCATTGTCTCCTCTCTTCTGTTTGGGTTCTGTATTGTGGTCATCACCATCGAAGAACCATCATTAACTGAATCAGTGTTGTTCGTTTGTTCTATTTTCATTAACGAAGTTATGCTAAGTTTAACTTATACCTTTAGGTGTTTATTGTGAGTCCTTAATTATGCTTTTGATGTGTGGGTTATGTTTATAGTTGTGTTTTGAAGATGATTTACTATCTGTCTTTATTATTTGTATATGGGTTGGCTTCTTCCCAATGACCTTTAACACTTCCCTTATCAAAGCTTCGTAACTATTTGATGAAAGGTCTTCAAGAGTATTTTACTTTTATTCATTTCCATAAATAGAAATATAGCCCAATATAAATAATACTATATTTCTGTACATCAAGAACATAGTCATGTCTATTCTACTTTATCTAAATTTTGGATGTGATATAAACTACATAATAGATTTATGAAATTTTAGTAAGGTAATACCATTCGGTATGCTAGTAGTGGCATGATGTTGAATGTGATTTGCACTATCTAACATGGCCTTTTATCCAACCATATGGTTATATGCACCACTATCTATTATCCATATGCTAGAATTTGCTTACCAGCATAATTAGCCAAGTTCAACGAATAGCCATCTAGATTTTGCATCAATTGAGTGTATTAGCTTATGGAAAGACATAAGATTGGTGAAGAATCATTGCTACTGGTTGAAATAATAGTAGCGTGGGACAAAAATGGACGAGGCTTTGAAGTGAAAGTATAATCATGGCTCCTGACAGTAGAAAGATTCTGATTTCCTGAGGTGAATCCAATGTTGTTTTGATCATGTTTATGCCTTTTCTTCCATTTGGGAGGATACCCAATCAATTTAAAAAATTCAGCCCTTGTATGTCCTATGTTATGACAGTGATCACACTTTTTTTGGTTCCGATTTAGGCCCCTGACGTTATTAGGATCAACCTTAGCAGTAAGAGTTGTAGCTTCCACAATTGGAACTCGTGCTTTGATTATTCCATGTTGTTTTTCTTCATGGATCACCATTGCATAGACCCTGCTAAGAGACGGAAGAATGTTAGAATTTAAAATTTGCTAGCGTATCATTTTGAGCTTAACATTGAGTCTAAGGAGGAATTGATGGACTTTTCTTGCTTCCTTGTAGTAGCAAACTCCTTTCCTGCACCACAGCTACATCGTGGGATTTTTCAAACATTTGAAGTTCATCCCATAAGGCCATTAATTTGGTGTAATATGATACAACGGATTTGTTATCCTGCTGGAGCAAATATGTCTTTTTTGAGTTGGTGGATGCATGCAGCATTCCTTTATGAAAAAATATCTTCAAGATCTAGCCATAGTTCTTGTGCTGTCTTTGCATAAGCCATGCTATCGTGAAGATCATGTGAGATTGCATTGAAAATCCATTATATTACTATGGAATTGCACTTTGTCCAGGAAGGATAGTGAGGAGATGTTGGATCAGGTTTACTAAGCATTCCATCCACAAATGGCATTTTATTTTTAGCACGAAGGGCATTTTGCATAGCCCTCCTCTATGTAAGATAGTTATCCCCATTCAAAACGCATGTCACGAACATGGTTCTAAGGTTGTCAGAAGGGTGTAGAAAATAAGGAGAATCCATGTCAACAAAGACATCTCTTTTTGTTAACTGTGTTAAAAACATGCTGTTGCTATTGCTATTCTCTTCTGCCATGGTTTTGCTCTGATACCATAAAAAGATACTAATATGAAATTAGAAGCCAAACATTTTTTGTTTTATTCAAACGTTTAAAAAGAGCAAGGAGTACAATAATATTAATGTTGGACTATACGTGAATTAGGGAGAAGAATAAGGGAAATGGAGCCGTTGATTCTATATAAGACTAATAGAGAAAACCAGGGAAATTAATAGGTGTGTACAATAGATTAGAAAGGTAAGTATCTCAATTAGAATGTACGTTAATATAACTTAACTAGAGGTGCTTCATATTAAAAGAGATGCTAACGGGTCTTCAGCCTCAAAATACATTGTGGAAATTTAGTGGTCATTCACTTGCTAAGAAGACAGGACTTTTGGGATAGCATTTTATGGGATGAAAACCAGCTTAGTCATGCTATTTTAATGAACATATCTGATTATGGAAGAGTTAAGACAAAACAGTGTAACACTTGATGCATACACAAAAGTCCTTGTCTTTTTTCAGTCTATGAAAGATTTTGTCAGCATCTAATGTTCTATTAAATACTTTTCTGATATTGTTAGTTATCCGAAAAAACTAAGGGATTCCAAGATTTTGTGCCATCTTTTGTAAGAAAATGAATTAAAAGTCTTATTTAGTTCAAGAAATAAAAAATTGTTAAGAAAATCCAAATTTAACCAAGTTTCAAAGTAATATAAGAACACAACTTAACGTTGACTGTCATTTCTTTTGGCTCTTACAAAGCTCAGCAGACATAAATCTAGCATATAGGAACCATCCATCATATCTTGTTTGATCATGAGCTAGTGAAAAGACACAGATTGTAAGAGGTTAGATGTGATTTGATCTCAATAAAATTTCTGGAGTATTGAGTTGCAGCACCACACACCAGTACTAAGATAAACATATATGATCCGGAATCATTAATGTAATAAATAAATCAAGCTAAGCTTTGTATGGAAGGAGACAATAACATTAAATGGTAACCAAAAAACAAGTGGAGAAAGACAACAAGCAACTTTATTAAGTGGTAACCGAAATAATCATAAAACAAGTGGAGACAGAGATAACAACTTGTAGCCAGAATCTTGAAGCAAGTTAAGAGAGGCTTTCTTCTTCGTTAAGCATTCCATATAATTTGACCAAAATTTGGTCCAATAGGATAATTGCTTTTATGAGTAAAACTCTAGTGTTTTACAAGTTGAGAGAGGCTTTCTTCTTCGTTAAGCATTCCATATAATTTGATCAAATTTTGGTCCAATAGGATAATTGCTTTTATGAGTAAAACTCTAGTATTTCATTATTTTTTGATGTCTATAAAAGAGTGTAATGAAACCTTACTTCTATCGTGTATTTTGGGATTGAATTAGCGTTCTCCTGTTCTCTTCTCTCTATCAATCTCTTGTATGTGTCATGTCATATGATATCAAATTAGTATCAGAGCTAGTTAAATCCATCTCTAATTTTAAATCGATTTGTGAGGATAAAAAATAGAGAGAGTATTCTCATACTTGTGAGTATGAGAGAGTGGTTCATTTAAAAGTGAGAGATGTCAAATAGTTATAATATTGTGTGGTTAGGTCCCAAATTAGATAGGAAACTTGATTACAATTATTGGGAGACTTTAATGTCTACCCACCTCAAGGCTCATAATATTTAGAGTCTAAATGTTTTGGGTTTATAAGAAGGGGCTGATGTAAATGCTCAAAGGAAAGACCGGTTGGCATTATCCCAAATTCACTAAGGAGTAGATTATTCAATTTTTGGCAAAATTGTTAATGCTAAAACTGCCAAAGAAGCGTGGAGTATCTTGAAGCTGGCTTACAAAGGTATAGATAAGGCTCAAAATCCAAATTGTGGTCCCTGCATAGAGAATATGAGATGTATGAAATGTCTAATTCAGAAACTGTTCAACAATATTTTTCTCATGTTACTGATATTGTCAACAAGATGAAGCTATATGGAGAGGATATTTCAAATAATAAGGTGGTGGGAAAGATTCTACATGATGGGTCACAAAATAGAGCCTCAAGAACGTGTTGAACTTCTACTTCAAAGTCTATCAGATTCGTAGGATCAATTCATCATCAATTTAACAAATAATGGTCGTGTGGACCACCTAGTCTTCGATGATTTTTTAGCTGCTATTCTTGAAGATGAAAAAAGACGTAAGAACAAGGAAGACAACAAACAGATGCATTGATAGTGATGAGAGGGAGATCAATGGAACATGGCCAAAGTGAGAACTGTAGTCATAGTAGGGGAAAGTCAAGAAGTAAGAAGAATTTAAGATGCTACAACTGTGGTAAAAAGGGTCAAGAAGGATTATTGAAATCAGATAAATTGCAATCCTCAAGGAAATGTGGGGAGCACTTCAGATGATCGTAATGTCCTATGTTGTGAGACAGTGATGGCAAATGAAAGAAGAAAAAGATTTGTTGATATATGGTTTTTCGACTCGGGAGCTACTTTTCACATGACCTCTTGAAGAGAATGGTTCTATCATTATAAACCAGTTTCAGAAGAATGGTTCTATCATTATAAACCTGTCTTAGGAGAACCTGTGTACAGTTGTAATAATCATGCCTTAAATATCATTAGTGTAGGAACCATCAAGCTGAAGTTATATGATGGTACAATTCGTATTATCCAAGAATTGCGATATATAGAGGGTCTGAAGAAGAACTTATTGTCTTTAGGACAACTGGATGATACTGGTTGTAAGGTTGAAATTGAAAATAAGATCTTGAAAATAATTCGAGGTGCATTTGTACTTAAAAAGGGAGAAAAGATAGCTGCAAATTTGTATATGCTAAAAGGAGAAACTTTACAAGAGCCAGAAGCATCAGTTGTTTTAGGATGTTCAAGTGTAATGATATGCCATCAGAAACTTGGACGTATGTTTGAACAGGAAATGAAGATTCTTACTAAGCAAAAACTACTTCCAAGGCTCACAAAGGTATCTCTTCCTTTCTATAAGCGTTGTGTTATAAGCAAGCAGCATCGGTTGAAGATCAACACAACAAATTCTAGAAGCAAATCAGTTTTAAAATTGGTTCACTCAAATGTATATATGGCAAGCACCAGTTTCATCGCTAGGAGGGGTGAAGTACTTTATATCCTTCATTAATGATTATTCCAGGAGATGTTGGGTGTATCCAATCAAGAGGAAGGAAGATTTGTTTTCAGTCTTGAAAGTTTACAACTCGCGGGTAGAAATTGAATTTGAAAAGAAGATCAAGTGTTTTAGGATAGATAATGGAGGAGAATACACTGATAATGAATTTGATCAATTCTGCAATCAAAAAGGCATCAAAAGGTAGTTCACAATGACATACACTCCTCAACAGAATGGAGTGGCAAAGCGGATGAACAGAGCTCTATTAGAGAGAACTAGAGCTATGTTGGCAACTGCATGCTTAGACATGACTTTCTGGGTAGCAACAGTAAGTACCACTTATTATGTGGCGAATCAGGCCCCATCAACTACAATTGAGTTGAAAACATAGATGGAGATGTGGACTAGTAAGCCAGTTGATTATTCAAACCTCCATATATTCTGAAGTCATATGTATGTGATGTAAATTCCCTAAGAAAGTGCGAAGCTGGATCCAAATTTTGGGAAATGTTTATTCTTGAGGTATGCTGATGGGG
This sequence comes from Erythroxylum minutifolium, assembly GCA_027123815.1. NCBI lineage: Eukaryota > Viridiplantae > Streptophyta > Magnoliopsida > Malpighiales > Erythroxylaceae > Erythroxylum > Erythroxylum minutifolium. Next base: position 823 of record JAOTJB010325793.1, on the reverse strand, counting down.
TGAAGAGGTATCACCTGTAGGATCCCACTACCCATAAGGTTATTATTAGCAAGAATGTAATCTTTGTACATGAGCTACAAAAGAAAGGAGAAGATGATAGCACATCAAAGGAAGATTCAGAAACTACTACTGATCAGGTGGAAAAGGAATCCCAAATAGATTCTTCTGAAGTAGCACCAGAGCATGAGCTATAAGAACCAATAAAGTCTGAAGTTTTAGAGACTCATCGATCAAATCGCCCAAAAAGGTGACCAGATTGGCATTCAGACTATATTATTGAGGGCAATGTTATATACTGTCTTTCAACTGAGGATGAGGAGCCATAAACTCTCTAAGAGGCAATGAAAGTTCAGATGCATCTCAATGAATGACAGTAATGTAACAAGAAATTGAAGCTCTTTATAAGAATAAGACTTAGAAACTTATGCCATTACCACAAGGAAGGAAGGCCATTGTCAATAAATGTAACACCCCACTCCCGCTGGACCCGAACCCGATATCGATAGTGATATCCGAGTCTGTGCCCTGCGAGGGTGATGTGCCACATCACTAAACAATCAAAAGTCGGTATAATTTTTTTAAACCATAAATATAAAATACAGAAAATCAATAACCATTTGATACAAACAATGTAATCAACAGAAACTTTTATTAGCCAATTGGGCCCATTTCATATTACAAACATTTCCAATTTCTCAAAATTATTACAAATTGTAATATTCGATTACAAATAATACACATTTTGCGGAATATACAATTCAGTGCAAAATAAAGAAATACAATGCAGACGCGAACTGATCCCGACCTCTATCCTTGACTTGCA
>JAOTJB010325784.1:0-13872 GCA_027123815.1 Erythroxylum minutifolium | reverse complement strand
AAGTACATGAAGAATGAAAGAAGCTATAGAGGACAAATTTTCAGACATTAAGAAGCACGAAAGAGACATAAGAAGGGCAAAGCATCTAAATTTCTCAAATCAAGATATGGCTGAAGAAGGAGAGCAAGGAGGACTGGAAAGGACACTCATGGATTTCATGAGATCAGAGTTTAGTCCTCAAGGAGTGACGAGGCCAATAGTTCAGGCAAATAATTTTGAGATGAAGCCAGCGGTACTCATCATTCTTCAAAATAGTGTATAGTTCTACGAGCTATCCAACGAGGATTCGAATGCCCACAATGCAAATTTCTTAAATATCTATGACACATTTAGATTCAATGGAATGTCTAACGATGCGGTGAAGTTGCACCTATTTTCATTCGCGTTGAAGGATCAGGCTAAAGCATGGTATAATTCTTTAAATCCAAGCCAGATCACGACTTGAGAATTGCTTGCCCAATCATTCCTCACCAAATATTTTCCGTTGACAAAGACAACGAGGATTATCAAGGAGACAACAAATTTCCAACAGAGTGACAGAGAATCTCGAGCTTGGGAGAGATTTAAAGAACTTCAGAGGAGTTGTCCATATCATAACCTCTCGAGGGAATTTCTACTTCAAACATTCTATAATGGAGTGAATCCTAGCACAAGGGGCACAATTGATTCAACAGCCAGAGGTTTATTGATGAGGAAGATGGTGGAAGCAGCTCATGAGTTATTGGAGGAGTTGGCAAGCAGCAGTTACATTTGGTCAAGCGAGAGGAGTAGACAAGGGCAGAAGGAACAAAATGTTATGATACCTATTAACTCAATTACTGCCTTATAGGCTCAAATCACAGCGTGGACAAAGCAGATAAGCAACATACAAGGAGCGTCCATCTCAGTAGTTAAGGCAATGCAAGCACAATGTGAGCTGCATGGGGAGAACAATCACAGCTCAACAGAATGTTTCCTATTGGGAGCTAGCAGGATCGAACAGGTAAGCTATTTAGGCCAACCGTATCAAGGTAATAACCCATATTTGAATACATATAATCTGGGTTGGAGAAACCACCCAAACCTTTTAGAAGAGGATGGAAGCAAAATTCGATCAGCTTTTGAATAATTGTGCATCATCTATCCACAATTTGGAAGTCTAGGAAGGCCAACTAGCTAACGCTTTATGTTCACAAAATGCAAGTAGTCTATCAAGCAACAATGAGGTGAATTAAAAGAAAAGAATCATGGCCATTACTCAAATGGAGAAAGAAGAAAGCAAACATGGGGAGAAATATGGAAACAAACAAGAAGAACAAATAGTGTTGGAAGTCCTTCCAAGTGGACAAGTAAGCGAGCTAATTAAGGAACTTCAGCTTGGACTTCCACATCAAATTTTTGCTCAGTGGAAGCCATCTTCAAGTGAAGTAGCTCGGAATTCTAAGGAAGGGGAGTTAAGAGAGATGGTAGACATAACAATTCAACTCCAGACAAAGCTCATATTAAAGGAGTCGTTGAAAGAAAAGGTTATCAAGCACATATCAAGAGAAAGTCCGTATGCAGTACAAAAGAAAGATGACCCAGGAGATTTTTTATTCCATGGAGTATAAATACAGTTAAGATAAATCAAGAATTTGTGGATTTGGGAGTCGGTATCAACATGATGCCGTACTCATTCAGTCATAAGTTAGTTCTAGAAGAGCCAGAGTCGACTAAGACATTATTGAAAGTGGCTGATAGGACAGTGCATTTACTGAAGGGTATCATCAAGAATTTGCAGCTACACGTTGATAAATTTACTGATTGTAACATATTGGCTATTATTGAAGACGAGGAAACCTCGATAGTTCTTAGGCAACTGTTTTTGGCTACTATTAGTATGATTATTGATGTTGATCGAGGCGAGTTAATACTGAGAGTAGGGAAGAAGCAGTTAATATTTAAGGTGTCGAAGAAGAATTATCGTCCTACTCTAGCCTTTGCAGACATCATGGAACTTGAAGTCCAAGGAGGATGGGAAAACATTGAGGACCTCAAAAATGAGTTCAAGAAGAAACAAATGCGTAGGAGAAGGAAAAGAAAGGAAAACAATGATGAAGGTGGGGCCCAGAATAAGGTAGCTCTTGTACAAAGTTTGAGATAAATTTATGCACAGCTATCATTCCGATCATTTGAACCATCATAAGCAAGAAGGAGAGTCGAGCTGCCAACGGTAATATAATAGAAGTGCTGCATGGGAGGCAACCCATGGGACTCAACTAGCTTTGTTTGTTTTTGTTCAATTACTCGTTCATTTGAATTCCTTAGATATTATCAAGTTTGAATTGGATTTTATTGATGTTTGTGTTGATTTTGTTCGAATTTCAATTTGTTTTCTTTTCAAATTTTTTGTTGATGATAGTATCTTGATGTGTTTGTAGGTTTTGGGATCATGGAGGATGAAAATAAGCTTGGAAGAAAGTTTAAAAATGTGAGGATCACCAATTCCCACGTTCATGGGAATTGTGATGATTCCCAAGAACGTGGGAAATCTCTCCAGAAAGTTTCTGGAGAGAAAACCCACATCCGTGGGAATTCTAGTGATTCCCACACTCTTGGGAATTCTAGACATTCCCACAGACATGAGAATCTTCTCCAGAGAGCTTTTGAAAAGGAAACCCACACTCGTGGGAATTGATGGGATTCCCATGCCCATCCGAAAGGGGTTTAAAATTTCCCCCTCTTTTCTTCTCTCATTCTCTTTTCAAAATTTCACTCCCTCTCTCTCTAGAACACGATTGCTCTCCTCCCACTCTTTAAAACTCTTCATTTTCCATCTAGATTCTTGGTATTATCTTCATTCCTTTCCATTAATCTTTTCATGAATCAATCATTAAAAAATACAAGGATTTAGGTGGGATTTTATTTTCTTTCTCTAAAATACAAATTTCACTCTCTCTCTTTCATTTTTTGCAGATTTTATTTGAACAATGGCTCCACCAAGGACAATGAGGATTAGGCAACCAGTAAATGAGCTTCTCCTTCAAGTTTTCAATGAAGGGAAACCTAACTTAGCGGCCACCTATTGGGCCCCATTTTTTATTTACTCGGAAGAAGAAGGTGCGCGTTTTCATGACTTTAGAAGTAGAGCAATAGTTACTCCTAGGTATTTTAATTTTGACATGCTAGAAAATATAGGAGTGAGATGTTGATTTAAACAATTAGCTACGAACATAGGGTGGAATAGATTTGTTTAATGTGACATGCCCATTTCTGTCACTATATCTTTAGAGTGTTTTACAATAGTTAGGTATAACTCTAAGATGGATTTGTTTTGGTTTAGGCTAGGTGGCAATGTTTAACTTTTCGAATTGTTTACTCTGTCATGCATGAATTGTTTAACTTTTCGAATACAAAAGTTTTAGATGATCATACTGATTTTGATGTAAATTTTTATTGGAACACTCTCACGGGTGAAACCAATTTTGATTCACGTAATGTATCGAACTCTCTGATTAGGAGTGTTGAACATTTGTTGTAACATAAATTTATGTGCTTGACTGTGTTCAATAAAACGAAAATCAATAAATGCTCAGCTAAAGAGATTTTCTTTTTATGGTGCATGGACAGAAAGATTAAAATCAACACTCCTTAAAGGATTTTTTGATTATTAGTGAGTGTGATTACTAAAAAGAATACGTCTTTTAGGATGGCCCATATTGCTTCTACTTTGGGTATATTTTATAATGTTAATATGGAGAATCTACATATTGCTCCCCACGACATGTTTGATATAGTTTATTTGAGACACGCTGAGATTGTAGAAGTCCAATCTATGGAACTTCACAATCCTCAGACGCGCACTGTATTGAGGAATAGGAGGGGAGCCAGGGCAGCCGTAGACCAACCCTTCACATCCAAAGTAGCTACAGAACCAGAGGACGAAGCGATAGTAGAAGAACTAAGGGAACTAGTGGCAGCTGATCGATATCAATCGATTCTCGACAAAATAGCCGCAAATCAACAACATATGACCTCTTAGCTCGATGAACTCGGCACTCAAATGTGGCAGGTTCACAAGGAGCAATATATTCCTCAACTTCTGTTGGAGGAACAAATTTGAAGCTCCTACACCAACACCATCGCCATCATCTTCGGAATAAGCTTTCTTATCCCTTAAAAGTTTTAAATTTTATTATGTCTTGTGTGTGATTTCATTTCTTTTTATGTGTATTTGGTTTCATATTATTTGTTTGTGTGCTATGTCTTTCGTTTAGTTCTAATTTCATTAGTTTTGGTTTTACTTTAGTATCTTCTATTTACTTTAATATCATTCGTTTATTTTAATTTCTTTTGTTTAGTTTGTTTTCATTTTTTGTATGGTTTGATGTCATTTCCCTTTATTTGGTTGTTGACTTGTCACATTGAGGACAATGTGATCCTTAAGTGTAGGGAGGTGACATCAAAGGTCTTACTTGCATTTTTTTCTTTTACGTTGTGTTTAATAGGATGCATGTTTAGGCATTTGTATGTGCTTTGCGTTAGCAATGGAACTACACTTGAGTCATTCGGATAAATATTGCTGTGAGATTTTGCCATGTAGTTGGAATTAGATTGAATGCATGCTTGAACTCGAATTAGGCTACTTGAGTAGAAAGTGAACTATATAGAGTGATAATAAGTAGTTGGTTACATAAGCTTAGTCACAAATTGACATTTGAATAATGAGGTTATGTAGAGATGCATAATGAGTTTTCTATTGAGCTAAAGTGAGGATTGAGCCATATTACTTCATCTATAGTCATTCCGTTTCTTTGTTGAGTGTACTTCCATAGGTTACTACCTTCAGAACTTACTTTGAATCGATTTGAGTCTATGGGATGCATGCCTTAATAGAGATGATTTAGGCTCTTTTTGTGTTAACCCTTGGCTTAAATGACCTACCCGTTAATTATCCCTTGCTACCCCCTTTTGAGCCTTAACCTTTTATTTCTTAAAAAAACTTAAAATTTTCAAAAACTTTAAACCCCATTATCCTACCCTTTCACAGGCTTAGTAGAGTATTAAGTAAAATATTAGTTAGGATTGTATGCAATTTTTACCGAGAGAAATTGAGTACATTTCTGCCTATGGACTATATTGTATATAGTGCTAGTTTTGATTCATAGTTCATCTATGTATGCAGAAAAAGAAAGAAATATGAAAAAAGAAAAGAAAAGAAAAGAAAAAGGAATAACAAGTAAATAGCATCAATAAGTGCAGAGTATTAGTTATATTTGTATGCCTCATAGTTATGTTTAGTTATGGCATTTTTTATCTGCTTTGTACTTTACTTATGCTTGTGTTTAACCCTCTTTCCCTTCTTTTGACCCACCTTATCCCTTACCACATAACAACCCTAAAAAAGTCCTTATTGATATATTTATGCATGCAATCATTGTAGAGGAGAATTGGTGTATTAGCAAGCCTATAGTAGTGTAGTTTCCTATAGGAAGTTTGAGCAAGACACTAACCATCAAACAGTTAAGAGAAAAGAGTGAAAACCGTAAGGAAGATTCATTTTGCATCTATACTTATCTTTGAGTGATGGTGCAAATTGTTGAGTTTGCTTATGTACACCAATGAAAAAGTAGTCATGATATGTTTAATAACTTGATATATGAGTTGGCTTAAATTTGAGGCAATGTATGCTTTGATCTTTGTGAAAACGAAGTGATAGGATTGATTGTTTGTATTTATTTTGATTGAGGACAAGAAAATATTTAAGTGTAGGGATATTGATAGTTGTGCATTATTCTATGTTTTTCCAAGTAATTGATATGTGTTTCTTACATAATTGTTGATTATTTTTGTAGTTTAGAATTCATTTGTATGTTTTCATTTAGTTTGATTTATATTGTTGTTCTTTTATGTTTGATGTTAATTTTGGGTAAGAATTGATTATTTTTATGTAGGAAGGAAGATTGAGCAACTTGGAGATTAAGCTAGAAATCAAAGAGAAGAAGAGAAGAGCAGACTCTTTGTTGCAAATTCTTACAATTGCGAGAATCATGCCAATTCCCACGATCATGGGAATTATAATCTAAGATATTATGTGGGGCTTCATTCAACTTAGGGTTTCTGGACTATTAAAAGAGAATTAAGCCCCCATGGTTAAGGGAGACGAAACCCTTCTATAGAAAGAGCCTCCTTGAGTGGACTACAAGATTTGAGCCTTGAGGAAGGTAAAGATTCAAGGATTATCACCAAGATTGAGGAAATTAGCACATCAACATCAAAAATTCCAGATTTTAGCAAAGAAGAGAAGAAGTTTCCTTTATTCAATTTTCAGTGCTTTTCTTTCTTTTAATCATTGTACGATGGATTATTTGTGTGTTGATGATGTTATGAAGACCATGATTGACTGATTTAGTTTTAAGAAATATGTTTGGACTATTTTGTTAAAACTCCTATTTTATTAAATTAAATGAAAGTGTCTTTGATGATTGTTGATTTTATTTTTATCTTACAACAAATCAAGAGAGTTACTAAGGTTATATGTATAGGATTGTACAACGAGAGTTGGAAACCTATAGTTTACAATTATCACATTGATTAATTAGTTAGAAGAGAGATCTCGGTTAATTCAATTGATCACCTATAGGATAGTTTAATAACTAGTTAAATTGATGGAGTGATTGGGTAGGTTGAGAGATCATTCAATTGATTCCTTTTAATTTGATTAGGGAAAATTAATTACACCTTGAGAGAGGATAGTTAATACATTCAAAAATCTTAGATGAGATACAATTCGATTAATAAAAAAGAGGGGAGACAAAATAGGGAAAAAGTAATCTCTGGTCTTTCGATTCTTAAGTTCTAATTTTCTGCACTTTGATATTATTTCTTGTTCAATATTAGTCTTTCAATTTTAGTTTAATTTTTCAGATTATTTCTATTATAAAATTTTGTTTCTTAAACAAAGTTTGATTTAAATTAAGTGGTGTCTGGGCATCAATCCCTGTGGGATCGATATCTACTTTCTAACTACAAGTCACAACCCCTACACTTGTAATTTTTAAGCGTAAAACTAGGAGTGTTTTCCAATCAACAATGGTCATAGGGTTGATTACTCTCTCTAAAGTTATAACCATTAAACCCTAAATTGTGAAACTTACAATCTCATAATTCACAAATTACCCATAATTCTAATTAGTTCTAAAGGTCTCTAATAAACAATTGGGTCTTGCATGGATATCTCTCTATGAAATTACTGTCTATATTGATTAACTGGTAAATTAAATCACCTAACTCTCAGTTTGTGATCAAAACATGCAATTACATTAATCAATCACAACACCTAAAACAATAAACACAAAAATAACTAAATCCATATTAACTCAAAGTAAAATCCTGAAGGAGAGTTCAGAACATTATCAACAACCTGAAATCCAGTTCCATATAATCCATCTCAACTCTATAAATTTAATGAAAAAGGAAATGAAGAGAAATGGAACTTAGGTTGGACAAATCGGGAAGGCAACGGCATCAAGATACCACCTGATCTATCCTTTAGAGTTTCCAAGAGTGGCTAAATGTAAAGCTCCTTTTTTTGCGTCTTAATGTTCTTTTTATACTCTTTTATATTTTTGGTAACCCTAGGATTTTTTTTGGGGTCCGAAAGGTCCAAAACATCCCTCGAAATATGAAATTTGTGTCTGCACATCTACCCCATACAGGCCACTACCGTAACCCTGCAGGCCAAGATCGTAGGCCACATCTAAGCCTTCTGTCATGATCGTGGCATGTAGGCCACAATCGTGATCCGTTCCTTATGCTTCTATCACGATCATGGCATATAGGCCACGATCATGGGCTAACTGTGGTGCTTTTGTCACGATCGTGGACTATTGTGCCATGATCATAGGTCATTGCTTTAGCTTGAATGTCTTCGAAACTTCTTCGTTCTTTGATGTTGACCCTGAAACACTAACAAACACATCAAGGTACCTAAAAAATATAATATTTAAGCTCAAAGACTTGTACTAACCCATAAAACACTTAAAACACAAATAATTAACAAACTAACAAAATTCTAACCTAAACACATACTAAATAATTGAATTAATAGCTAAACACAGATGAAACTAAGCCCTAAAACAAGATGCAATTCATACTTATCAACATTCCCACACTTAAATGTTTGTTTGTCCTTAAGCAAACAAAAAAAAACAAACAAAATCGCAAAGCGCACAATGCAGTAATGAGACAATGACTTCAACTTCATAAAATAAATTTAACTTTAAACACAATCATTTAAGTTATTTTAAATAATTAACATGCAAAATATGCATTTAGGGGCTTTGGAGTAAACATAAATATTAATCAAGACTCAAATGTCAAGTTATTCACCCTTTTTCAATTGCACACACACATTAATAATTATTCGATCATTCAAACTCTGTAACTACTTCTAAGTACGTTTTCATGAAAATTCAAGCTATTTACAAGTTTGGTAGGTTTTTATTATAAAACATATTTTTATATACTTTTTATCGATATAGACCAAGTATTTTACATGGAGGAAAACAATGATGATGAATGTTGATCTAGTTACTTCACTAAGTCATGTTTTTATTCAGTTTCTTGGTTAGAACGTCATTATAACCTTTTGACATGGAGGCACACATTTCTGATGCATGTTGATTTAATTACTCAACTACATCATGTTCTCAATTGGCTACTAGCTCTATCCATAGCTCGAAGGCCAACGGAATCATTATTTATTTAAAATTCACAAATAAATTTTTTACATTATTATTAAATACCTACCTTGTTGCTTTAACTACTCGTTTTCATAAAAGAAATACTAGCAAAGCTACTCAAATAGAAAGACCTAAACTTGTGAATGAATGTGACAACTTATAGGTGATAAACTAACACTAAATCCTAATTAACTTGCATATTTAGCCAAAAACCCATATCACTACTTTCGCAAGCTAATGACTCTTCACAACCTAATAAAGTATGTTCAAAATTAAATCGATTTCAATCTATCTAAGTCATTGACATATTCACACAATTCACAATATGCAACCTAACAAACTATCATATAATATGCAAAATTCACACTTAAAGCAAAATACATAACCCTCCCCACACTAGAACAACACAATGTCCTCAATATGAGAAGGAGACAACTAAACACGCATGGAAAGAAGAAACATAAATTAAAGTAAAATCAAAAAAATAAAAATAAAATAAAGACTAAATTTAAAAAGAAAAAAGGTTATAAACAAAGCCTCACGGTGATGGAGGTGAGGATGGTGTTGAAGGTGATAATTGGATGCCTTGAGCCTCGAAGTATCGATGAATACTAGATGATGGTTGAAAGGTCAAGATTTGTAGTCATGAGGTTAATAATAGGTGGGTGGTTCCTCACAATCTGTACCTCTTACTGCTCATTGATTGCCACATAAATGTTGAAATATGTTCCACTGTTAAGCTTGTTAAGTACTTATATAAATATGTCTTTAAGGGTCATGATCTTTTCAATTTTAGCATTGTCGATCAAGAGACCACAACTAATATTGATGAAATCAATAATTTTCAAGAAAGTCATTGGATTTCACCTCTTAAAGCTTTCTAGCGTACATATGAATTTCGTCTAGCAGACATTAACCCATTAGTTTATATACTCAAGGTTCATCTTCCAATTCAATAGTTTATTTCCTTTCACAGAAATGCAGATCTGTTTTATTTGCTGAGAAAAATTGAATTCTCCAAAACAATGCTGACTAAATTTTTCAAGATGAATTTGACAAATAAAAAGGCAGAAAAGATGAAATGTTTGTATAAATATTTTCCAAAACATTTTTTTTGGATTCGAAAGATAAAAATATGATCAGAAAGAAATCAAAAAAAAGTGATTGGAAGATTGGTTAGTATTGACCCTAAGGGAGAAAGGTACTAGTTGAGGTTATTACTTGCACATGTTAAAGAACCAATGTCATTTAATCACTTGTTAACTGTTGATGGTGAAAAAACAAGTTGTTTTAGGAAGGTTGCGCTAAAGTTAGGACTACTAGCATCTAATTTTTATATACAACAAACTCTAGAGGAAGCTATTTTATTTCAAATGCCAGCTTCATTTAGACTTTTATTTGCTACACTCTTATTCTATTCTTCACTGACAAATCCTAAGCAGCTTTGGGAAACATTCAAAGATGATCTTTGTTCTAATTACCAATATGCTTCCTCCTATAGTGCATGTACATCTGAGGATGTTACAAGGATGGCCCTTCAAGATATTAATAAATCCCTACAATAAATGGGAAAAACTTAAGTGATTATCATTTTACTGATTATCACTTTGAAGTTAACTATCATCAATATCTTAGTAAAGAAATATAAAGTAAGAAGAATATACAGAATGATCCGGAAGACTTATTATTAGATTCAAGGTTGAATAACGAGCAGAAATACATATTTGATTTGATTTTGCATTTGATTTTGGTTTCTAATGATGGCAGTTTTTTTATTGATTGTCCCAATAGAACTGGGAAGACTTTCTTATATCGAGCTCTTCTTGTGATTTTACGGTCACAAAGTCATGTTGTAATTGTTGTTACTACATCAGGTGTTGCAGTATCAATCCTTCCTAGTGGCAGGACAACTCACTCAATATTTAAAATCCCACTTGATTTTTCAAAGAAGAAAGTTTGTTAGTTAAGTAAGCAGAGCAATATTGCTTTGAATCTAGTCATATCTTATGGGATGAGGCTTCCATGGCAAAACGAGAAGCCATTGAAGCATTTGACGACTTACTTGAAGATATCATGAAATCCAATTAACCTTTTAGAGGAAAGATTGTTATATTTGGCGGTGATTTTCGTCAAACCTTACAGTTATAGACCAAGCCACAAAACAACAACTAATTGATTCAAGTATTCTAAATTCACATCTTTGGCCACACATGCATAAATTTTCTTTGACAATAAATATGAGAGCTATATCAAATAAACCTTTTAGTGAATTTTTATTACAAGTAGGAGAAGGTACGGAACCAATCGATGAGTAAGACCAAAATTTCTTACCAAAACAGATGGTTATTCCTTACCATAATAAGGATGAATCTATAAACACGTTAAATTTTTTATAACTTATTTTTACTACCAATTTTATTTTTTAAAACATTAAAAAGACATGTTTCTTATGCATCATTGCCTTCACCAGGTTACTTCAAAATGTCTTCCCTGACCTAAGCTTGTATTCATCTTATCCATATTAGATGATAAATAGATGTGTACTGTGTCCAACAAAATACGACGAAATTAATGACATGATGATCAACAAATTGTCAGGAAATCTGCATTTGCATATAAGTTTTGACAAAATGGTTAACCGAAGACATCAAGCAGATTATGAAGATTTTTTAAATTTTTTAAATCCTAAAGGTCTACCTCCACACAAACTGTTGCTGAAAGAAGGCTCTCCAATTATGCTGCTAAGAAATTTGAATCCAACTGAAGGACTGTGCAATAGCATAAGGTTGATATGTAGACAATTAAAAGACTATACAATTTCTGAAGAAATTGTCTTTGGACCTCACAAAGGAAAACTAGTTTTTATACCTAAGATTCCTTTGCAATCTTTAGAAAAATGAAAAAAATGGAATACTTTTTTTCAGGACACAATTCCCTGTTCGTTTATGATTTCTAATGACCATAAATAAATCCCAAGATCAAGCATTTGATTATGTAGGAATTTATCTCCATCAGCCCGTATTCTCACATAGACAATTATATGTGGCTTTCTTAAAAGCTCGGACTCCTAAATCAATTAAAGTTCTTATTATTCCACGAACTTTTGAGTCTTCAAAATTTGATCAAAAAATAAGAAATATTTTGTTCCATGAAATTTTCCAATTAGTTAAATTATAAAGTATAAAACTATCAAAAGGCATATGAATTGTTTTGTTCAAGTTTATTTAATTTCATTCCATATCAAAAAAAAGTATTTTTTGATTATTTTATTAATTTTTTAAGGATGGAAAAGCTTTTGTTGATTAAGGATATTTTACCTAGTGTTCAATGGTGGTCATGTAAAATTACTATCCAAGAAAAACAACATATTGTCAGATCACCCGGCACTCCATCGAAGAGATAAAAGTTTATCTTTTTTAATTCAGAAGTATAACAACTATACTTTCTTCATTGAAAATCTTCCCTTTTTCATTAACTTTATTATTAACTTTACGTTTATTATTAACAGGGATCACAAGTAGAAGCTATTATCTTTAAAAATGATATATAAAGAATGAGCCATATTTTGCAGCCGTATAAGAAATATATCATTTGTAACACCATTGCCAAGCCAATTCTGCCTCAATACCAAACTGAAGACTTGAAAATTTAATGGATTATTAAAAGTTGCACTGTTATTGAACCTGTAACAAATGATGATAGCATCATTCCGATAAAATTTAACTATACATTTTTTATGGATCTTATCAACTATATGAACGACAAGGAAAAATCTGTCGGTTAGATCCTTTATTTGTTTCTTTCTAGAACTTTGACCTTTTTCCTATTATATCTAATTATATGTATTTATAACATGTGATAGATATTTTGGCTATGGTTGTTGAAGTCTTAGATCAGAAAGAAATCATCAAAGATGGCAACTGTCCAAAATTTTGTTCTTACCAACAAACAGTATGTTATATTCTCTATTATTCTCCACAACTATTAAAATTTGAAACGAGTTCGTTTTTTCTGACATTTTTCATTTTTATATTAGGCAACAAATCGTTATACCGTCAATGTGGAATGCTTTTGTTACTAGTTAAGGCCAACAAATTGTCAAATCATTATATAATTATCCGCTAATTGTGTATCATAGGCTAAAAGCTAACTTTTATAATGGTAATTTTTTTTCATCGCACTTTTACATTTTTCTTTTATTTATCCTTCTATTTTATTCTTACCTTACAATTGAAGTATTTTAGGTGTTGCATTATACAAGTGGTTTAACTCCTCAATTCTTATTGATCCACTAATATAAGAAGCTGCAGATCTTAAAAATTGGTACTGCCACATTTTTTATCTTTGCTCTAACAGCAAATAAACTTATATACAAATTTTAGAATATTTTAATGCTTTTACATTTATAATTATCATTTTTCAAGGCACAACGAAATACTAAGGAGCTCAAAAATCTTTTTAACCAACGAGCTTATCTCAGATATGATCCTGATGTGTCTTTCAAATCACATCAAAAAATTACTAAAATCATATTCTTAAAGTCCACCTGTAAGGTAAATACATTTTATATTCTACTATAAGCCTTCTGCCTCACACATTCTCCATCTAATATTAATATTTCTAACAAAAATGTATCTATATATTTGCAGACAGCATGGATTAAAGCTCATATCTTTCGATGCATTTTGCAAAAGTACAGGTATATGGCCTGTAAAAAATGCTTTCGCTCAATAGCCGCTACATATGGAATTACATTCACTTGTAATTCTTATAGGGAGAAACTCTCATCTAAACCCAGGCACTTCTTTTTCCTTTTTTTTCTTTTCAATTTTCTCCTTTTTCTTGTGATGCAGTGTATTTTTTGATAAATTAATTTATTTTACAACATTGACTACTTAGTGTTGTCAACAACCAAACAAAAGCAGGGAAGACTTTGACATAACAAGTGACTTACACCTTAGGAGATTGTTGTATGTCACGGGTGTGATATGTTAAATCACACCTGTGAGCTTATTGTATGTGTAACACCCCACTCCCGCAAAACCCTAACCCGATATCGACAGTGATACCCGGATCCGTGTCCCGCGAGGGTAGCGTGTCACATCACTTAACAAAATCACTTAACAAAAGTCGGTATAAATTTTTTTGAAACACTTTACACTTATCACAT
>JAOTJB010325747.1:0-13876 GCA_027123815.1 Erythroxylum minutifolium | reverse complement strand
ACATACCAATCGGCTATTTTACCCAAAGAAGGTGCCTAGCGACTGTGCCAATGGGCTATTTTACCCAACAAAGGTGCCTAACGACCGTGTCGAAAGGTTGTGTTTCTTACTGAAAGTGTGCCAACGGGCTATTTTCTTACCGAAATTACCTAGCGAACTTTGGATGGGCTATTTTTAGCCGTCGAAGGTGCTTAGTGACCTTGCCAACATATTGTTTTGCATACCAAAGGTGTGCCAACGAGCTGTGTTTCCCGTTGAAAGAGCCCAAAGGGCTATTTTTCTCACTTTAGGTGCCTAACGACTGCACCAACGAGGTGTTTTACCCACCGAAGGTGTGCCAACGGGCTATTTGTCGCACCAATGGTGCCTAGCGATTGTGCTATAGGGTTGTTTTACCCACTGAAGGTGCTTGCAACCACACCAATGCGTTGTTTTACCCATAGAAGATGCCAAGCAACTGTGCCAACGTGTTGTTTTTCCCATCAAAGGTGTGCCAACGTGCTATTTTTCTAGTCGAAAGTGCTTAGCGACTGTGCCAGTGAGCTATTTTTCCTAATAAAGGGGCTTAATGACCATTCCAATAGGTTATTTTTCCCACTGATGGTGCTTAGCGATCGTGCCAATGGTCTGTTTTGCCCACCGAAGGTGTGCTAACAGATTGTGCTTCCTATCGAATCCATCCAAACGGGCTTTTTTGCCCGTTGGAGGTGCCAAGTGAAGGTGTCTAACGATCATGCCAATGGGCTATTTTTCCCACCAAAGATTCCTAGCAACTGTGCCAATAGGTTGTATTTCCCACTGAAGGTGTACCAATGGGCTATTTTTACCACCTACGATGTATAGCGAACATGCCAATGTTTTATTTTACCCATCGAAGGTGCCTAAAGACTGTGCCAACAGGTTTTGTTCTCTACCGAGGGTGCCAACAGGCTATTTTCCTATTGAAGATGCGTAGCGACTTTGTCAATGTGCTATTTTTCCTACCAAAGATGTGCCAACAAGTTGTGCTTCCTATTGAAGGTGCCTTACGGGTTGTTTTTTCCACAAAAGATGCTCAGCGATCGTGCCTACGAGCTGTGTCTCCCACCGAAAGTATGCCAAAGGGTTGTGTTTCCATCGAACGTTCTAAACCAAGTTGTTTTCCCCACCAAAGGTCCTTAGCGGTCATGCCAATATGATGTTTTTTGCACTAAAGGTGTGCTAATAGGCTATTTTTCCTACTGAAGGTGTGCTAATGGGGTATTTTTTCCACCGAAGGTGCCCAATGAACTGTTTTGCCCACTGAAGGTACCTAGCAATTGTGTCAACAGGCTGTGTTACCCACTGAAGGTGTGCCAACAGGTTGTTTCCCCCACCAAAGGAGCCTAGCGCGTGCCAGTAGGCTGTTTTGCCTAGTAAAGGTGCCTAGCGACTGTGCCAATGGGCTATTTTTCCCACCAAAGGTGCCTAGCGATTGTGCCAACAACCTGTATTTCCCACTGAAGGTGTGCCAACGGGCTATTTTTTCAACCTAAGGTGCCTAGCGAACGTGCCAGTGAGCTAGTTCACCCATAGAATATGTTTAGTGATTGTGCCAACGTGTTGTTTTACCCACCAAAGATGTGCCAACAGGCTGTGTTTCCCTTTGAAGGAGCCTCAAGGGCTGTTTTCCCAATGAAGGTGCCTAGCGACTGTGCCAACGGGGTGTTTTTCCCACCAAAGGTGTGCCAATAGGCTCTTTTTTGTATCAATGGTGCCTAGCAATCATGCCAACAGGCAATTTTGCCCACCGAAGGTGTTTGTGATTGCACTAGTAGGTTGTTTTACCCACATTAGAAGCCAAGCAGCTGTGCCAATTTGTTGTTTTTCCCACTGTGCCAACTGGCTATTTTTTCCGCCGAAGGTGCCTAATGACTATGCCAACAGGCAAATTTTTCCCAATGAAGGTGCAAAGAAATTATTCCAATGGACTATTTTGCCCACCGAAGGTCCCTAACGACCGTGTCAGTAGGCCATTTTGTCCACCAAAGGTGTGCGAATTAGATGTTTTTCCTGCCGAAGGTGCCCAATGGGTTGTTTTCCCACCTAAGGTGCCAAGTGATCGTGCCAACGATTTGTTTTATCCACCAAAGATGTGCTAACGGATTGTGATTCCTATCGAATCCATCCAAACGGGCTTTTTTTCTAGCCGAAGATGCCAAGTGATTGTGCCAAGGTGTTATTTTCCCATCAAAGGTGTGCAAATGAGAAGAATTTCCCACCAAAGATGCCTAGCAAATGTACCAACAGGCTATTTTGTCGATCGAAGGTGGCTAGCAACCTTGCCATTATGATACTTTCCCTACCATAGATACCCAACAGGGTATGTTTCCCACCGAAGATACCTAGCTACCTTGCCAACGTGCTATGTTTCCCACCGAAGGTGCACAATGGGCTATTTCTCGCATAAAAGGCACCTATCAATTGTGCGAATGAGCTATTTTGCAAATCGATGGTGTGCCAACGGGTTGTGTTTCCCACCGAAGGTGCCTAGTGACCATGCCAATGGGTTGTTTCGTCCACCAAAGGTGTGCCAACGGGATGTTTTTCCCACGTAAGGTGCCTAGTGATCGCGCCAATGGTCTTTTTCCACACTGAAGGTGTCCTAACGGACTGTGTTTCCTACCGAATGCCTGTAAAAGGGCTTTTCTGGCCGCCGAAGGTGCCATGCAACTGTGCCAACATGCTATTTTTTCCTACTAAAGATGTGCAAAAGGGTTGTTTTTCCCACCAAAGGTGCTTAGCAAACATTCCAATGAGCTATTTTGCCCATCGAAGGTGCCTAGTGACTTAGCCAAAGTGCTACTTTTCCTACCAAAGGTGCCTAACGGGTTGTGTTTCCCACCAAAGGTGCCTAGCGACCTTGCCAATGTGCTATGTTTCCCACCAAAGTTACCCAACAGGCTATTTTTCCCCCCAAAGGCACCTAGCGACTGTGCCAATAGGCTATTTTACGAACGGGCTACATTTACCCATCGAAAGTACCAACAAGTTGTTTCTCGCATCGAAGGTGTCTAGCGACCGTGTCAATATGTCGCTTTTCCAAACGAAGGTTCTTGACGACAATCCAATGGGCTACTTTCCCACGTAAATATGTTAACAGTTTGTGTTTCCCACCGAAAGTGCCTAGCAAATGTGCCAACGGGTTGTTTTAGCATATTTGCCTAACAAAGCTGCCTAGCGACAGTGCCAACATACTATTTTCCCCACTGAAGATGAGTCAATGGGCTATGTTTCCCACTAAAGGTGCCTAACGGGTTGCTTTTCCCACCGAAGGGGACCGACGGACTGTTTTGCCTCCTAATGGTGCCTATCGACCGTGCCAATGGGCTGTTTTGCCCAAAAAAGGTGCCTAGCGACTGTGCCAACGTGCTATTTTTCCCACTGAAGATGAGTCGACGGGCTACATTTCATACCATAGGTACCCAAAGGACTATTTTTCCCGTCGAAGGTACCTGACGACTATCCCAACGTGCTCTTTTGTATACTGAAGGTATGCCAATGGGCTGTGTTTCCCACCAAAGATGCCCAACGAGTTGTTTTTTCTACCAAAGATGCCTAGCGACTGTACCAATGAGCTGTTTTGCCCTCTAAAGGTGTGCCAATGAGCTGTTTTGCCTACCAAAGTAGTGACAACTAGCTATTTTTCCCATCGAAGGGGACCAACGAACTATTTTACCCCCCAATGGTGCTTAGCGACCTTGTCAATGGGCTAAGTAACCCACTGAATGTGTGCCAATGAGTTGTTTTCCCACCGAAGGTTCCTAGCGACTGTGCCAACGTGCTGTTTTATCCATCAAAGGTGTGCCAACGGGTTGTGGTTCCCACTGATAGTGCCCAACAGGTTTTTTTCCCACCAAAGGTGCCTAATGACTGTGTCAACGAGCTATTTTGCCCACCAAAGGAGTGCTAACAAGCTATGTTTCCCACCAAAGGCACCTAACAGGCTGCTTTCCCCACAAAAGATGCTTAACAACTGTGCCAACAGGCTATATTTCAGACCAAAGTTGTGCCAAAAGGTTGTGTTTCCAGTAAAGATGCCCAACAGGTTGTTTTTCCAACCAAAGCTACCTACGCAGTCGTGCCAATGGGCTACTTTGCCCACCAAAGATATGCCAACGAGATGTTTTGCTTGCTGAAGGTGCTTATTGACCACACCAATGGGCTATTTTTCCCACCGGCGACTAGCGGCTGGCCAATGTGTTGTTTTTCCCACTGAAGGAGCTTAGTGATTGTGCTAACATGTTGTTTTGTCCACCAGAGTTGTCTAACAACTATGCCAATGGATTGTTTTTCCTACTAAAGGTGCATAGCGATCGTGCTAAAGACCTGTTTTTTCTACCAAAGGTGCCTAGTAATCGTGTCAATGGGCTTCCTCCCCAAAAAAGGTGCCTAGTGACTGTGTCAGTGAACTTTTTGCCCACCGAATGTGCCTAGTGACCCTTCCAACGGGTTGTTTTTCCCATCGAAGATGCCCAATGTACTGATTTGGCCACCGATGGTGCCTAGCCATTATACCAACAGGTTGTGTTGCCCACCAAAGGTGTGTCAACAGGCTATTTTTGCTAACAAACGTGCCTAGTGACTATGCCAAAGGACTGTTTTGCCCAACGAAGGTGCCTAACAGATGTGCCAATGGGCTGTTCTTCCCACTGAATGTTTACCAACGCAATGTTTTTCCTACCAAAGGTGCCCAATAGACTATTTTGCCCCACTGAAGGTACCTAGTGACTATGTCAACGGGATGTGTTACCCATCAAAGGTGTGCCAGTAAGCTATTTTTCCCACCGAAGGAGCCTATAGAACTTGTCAACGAGTTGCTTTGCCCATCGAAGGTGGTCAGTGACCATCCCAATGGGTAATTTTGCCCACCAAAGATGCCTAATGATCGAGCTAAAAGGCTATGTTGCCTGCCGAAGGTGTTCCAACGGGTTGTTTTTCCCAACGAAGGTGCCTAGCGAACATGCCAACGGGCTATTTTTCCCATCAAAGGTGCCTAGCGACAATGCCAACATGCTGTCTTTCCCACCAAAGTTGTGCCAATGTACTCTTTTTTCCACTGAAGGTGTACCAAAGGGCTATTTTCCCACCAAAGATGTCTAGAGAATGTGCTAACGGGCTATTTTCCCTAAGAAAGGTTCCTAGCAAACGTGCCAATGTGTTGTTTTGCTAACTAAGGGTGTGCCAATAGCCAGTGCTTCCTATCGAAGGTGCCCAAGGGGTTGTTTTTTCCACCGATGGTGCCTAAGGACTGTGCCAATGGGTTGTTTTTCCCATCAAACGTCTTCCAATAAGCTATTTTTCGAACCAATGATGCCTAACAACCATGCCAAAGGCTATTTTACCTACCAAATGTTTACCTATAGGTTTTTTTACCTACCAAAGGTGTGCAAACAGGTTGTTTCTCCAACCAAAAGTGCCCAATAGATTGTTTTCCCACTGAATGTGCATAACGACCATGCCAACTGGCTAATTTGCCCAATGAATGTGTGCCAACTAGCTGTTTTTCCTACCAGAAGGCTGTTTTTCCCATTGAAGCGGCCTAGCACTAGTACCAACGTGCTGCTTTTCCCATCTAAAGTGTGTCAATAGGCTGTTTCTCCCATCAAAGTTGCCTAGTAACCTTGCCAACTACTTGTTTTGCCCAACAGAATGGTTTGTCCAACGGGCTGGTTTGTCCACTGAAGGTGCGCCAAAGGGCTGCCTTTTGCATTAATGGTGCCTAGCGATACTGCCAATGGGTTGTTTTACCCACCGAAAGTGTGCCAACGGGATATGTTTCCTATCGAAGGTGCCTAGAGAACATACGAAAGAGTTGTTTTACCGAATGAAGGTGCGTAACAACCACGCCAACTTGCTGTTTTGCCCACCAAAGATGTACCAACAAGCTGAGTTTCCCACCAAAGGTTCTCAACAGGCTGCTTTTTCCACCAAATCTGCCTAGCAACCATGTCAATGAGATGTTTTTCCCACTGAAGGTTTTCTAAAGAGCTATTGTATCTATCGACGATATGCCAATGGGCTATTTTTCGCACCAAAGGTGACCAACAAACTATTTTGCACACCAAAGATGCTTAGCAACCTTGCCAACGGGCTGCGTTGCCTTCCAAGATATGGTGATGGGCTATTTTTCCAACTAAAGTTGCCTAGCAACCGTGCCAACTTGTTGTGTCATCTACTGAAGGTATGCCAACGAGCTTCATTTCCTACCGGAGGTGCCCAACGGGCTACTTTTCCTACCTAAGATGCCTAGGGACCGTGAGAACTGGTTGTTTTACCCACCAAAGATGTCCCAATGAGCTGTATTCCCCATCAAAGGTGCCCAACAAGCTTTTTTTCCTACCGAAGGTGCCTAGCGACTATGTTAACGCGCTGTTTTACGGATCGAAGGTGTGCTAATAGGCTGTTTTTCCTACCGAGGGTGCCCAACAGGTTGCTTTTTTCGCAGAAAATGCCTGGAGATTATGCCAACGGGCTAGTTTTTGCAACGAAGGTGCCTAGCAATCATACCAAAGGGCTGCTTTGCCCCGAGAAGGTGCCCATTGACTGTGTCATCGAGCTATTTTGTCCACAGAAGGTGTGCCAATTAGATGTTTTTGTTATTAAAGGTGCCTAATGGACTATTTTCCCACCTAAGATGCCTAGTGTTCGTGCCAGCGGTCTATTTTACCTGCTGAAGGTGTGCCAACGGAATGTCTTTCCAACCGAATGTGTCCTAACAGGGTTTTTTCTCACTGATTATGCCAATCGACCATGCCAACATGCTTTTTTCCTATCAAAGGATAGTAAACATGTTGTTTTTCCCAATGAAGGTGCCTAGCAAACATAAGAATGGGCTGCTTTGCCCATCGAAGATGGCTAGTGACACTGCCAACATGCTACTCTTCCTGTCAAAGGTGCCCAACGGGATGCGTTTCCCACTGAAGGTGCCTAGCGACCTTGCCAATGTACTATATTGCCCTCCAAAGGTGTGGCAACGGGTCATTTTTCCTACAAAAGGTGCCTACCAACTATATTAACGGGCTTTTTTGCCAATCAAAGGTGCCTAGCAACCGTGCCAACAGGCTGTTTTGCCCATAAAAGGAGTGTCAACGAGCTATATTTCTTGCCGATGCTGCCTAGCAGGCTATTTTTCCCACCAAAGGCCCAATGGGTTGTTTTGCCCAGTAATGGTGTGCTAACGGGTTGATTTCACATCAAAGATGTCGAACTGGCTCTTTTCCCATCAAAAGATGGCTAGAGATAGAGCCAAAGGGCTATCTTGCCTATCGAACCGTTTTTTTCCGTGCCTAGAGATCGTACCAACGAGTTGTTTTACCCTCTAAAGATGTGTGCCCAAATGGTGCCTAGCGACCTTGTCAATGGGCTGTGTAACCCACTGAAGGTGCGACAATGAGTTGTTTTCCTATTGAAGGAGCCTAGCGACTATGCCAATATGTTGTTTTACCCACCAAAGGTGTGCCAACAGGCTGTGGTTCCCACCGACAGCGCCCAATAGGTTGTTTTCCCACCAAAGGTGCCTAGTGATTCTACCGACGAGCTGTTTTACCCACCAAAGGAGTGCTAACGAGTTGTGTTTCCCACTGAAGGTGCCCAACGGGTTGTTTTTCCCATAAAAGATGCTAGCGACCATACCAATAAGCCATGTTTCATACCAAAATTGTGCCAAAAGGTTGTGTTTCCACTAAAGGTGCCTAACAGGATGTTTTCCCAACAGAAGCTGCCAACGCGGTCATGCCAACAGGTTGTTTTGCCCACTAAAGATGTACCAATCAGCTGTTTTGCCTACTGAAGGTGCTTGGTGACCATGCCAATGGGTTATTTTTCCCACCGAAGGCACCTAGCTGTTGTGCCAATGCGTTGTTTTTCCCACCAAAGGTGCTCAGTGATTGTGTCAACGTACTGTTTTGCCTACCAGACTTGTCTAGCAACCGTGCCAATGGGTTGTTTTCCCACCAAACGTGCATATTGACTGTGCCAACGGCCTGTTTTTCCCACTGAAGGTGCCTAGCGATTGTGCCAACGGGCTTTTTTCCCAACGAAGGTGCCTAATGGTTGTGCCAATGGACTGTTTTGCCCATCGAATGTGCCTAGTGACCTTTCCAATGGGTTGTTTTTCCTATCGAAGATGCCCAATGTACTGATTTGCCCACCGAAGGTGCCTAGCCACTATGCCAACAAGTTTTGTTACCCACTAAAGTTGTGTTAATAGGTTGTTTTTCCCAACGAAGGTGCCTAATGACTGTGCCAACGGATTGTTTTACCCAACAAAGTTGCCTAACGACCATGCCTCCCACTGAATGTTTACTAAAGGGATGTTTTTCGCACCAAAGGTGCCCAATAGGTTGTTTTACTGACCAAAGGTGCCCAACGGGCTATTTTACCACCGATGGTGCCCAACAGATTGTTTTGCCCACTAAAGATAGCTAACGACAGTGCCAACGGGCGTTAATTATCAAAGGTTTGCCAACAGGCTATTTTTCCCACTGAAGGAGCATAGCGAAGCTGTGAACGAGTTGTTTTGCCCATCGAAGGTGCCCAGAGACTGTGTCAACGAGCTATTTTGCCCACCAAAGGTGCTTAGCAACATTGGTCAAAAGGCTATGTTGCCCACCGAGGTTGTTCCAATGGTTTGTTTTTCCCAACAAAGGAGCCTAGCGAATATGCCAACAGGCTGTTTTACCCACCAAAGGTGCCTAACGACCATGCTAACATGTTTTTCCCACCGAAGATGTGCCAAAGTGCTCTTTTTCCCATTAAACGTGTGTCGAAGGGCTATTTTTCCCACCGAAGATGTCTAGAGAATGTGCCAACGGGCTATTTTGTGTAACAAAGGTGCCTAGCGACGGTGCCAATATGTTGTTTTGCCCATTGAAGGTGTGCCAATAGCCTGTGTTTCCCACCGAAGGTGCCCAATGGGTTGTTTTCTCCACCAAAGGTGACTAGCGATGGTGCCAACGGGTTATTTTGCCCATCGAACATGTGGCAATAGGCTATTTTTCAAACTGATGGTGCCTAACAACCATGTCAAAGGGCTATTTTGCCCACCAAATGTCTACCAATAGGTTGTTTTACCTACTAAAGGTGTGCAAACAGGTTGTTTGTCCAACCAAAGGTGCCCAAAAGATTGTTCTCCCACTGAATGTGCCTAACGATCATGCCAACGTGCCAATTTTCCTAATAAATGTCTGCCAATTAGCTGTTTTTCCCACGAAAGGGTGATTTTACCCATCGACGGTGCCTAGCACACGTGCCAATGTGTTGTTTTTCCCACTGAAGGTGTGTTAATAGACTGTTTCTCCCATCGAAGGTGCCTAGCAACCTTGCCAACTTCCTATTTTGCCGAACGAGCTAGTTTGTCTACTGAAGATATGCCAACGGGCTACTTTTTGCAGTGATGACGCCTAGCGATACTGCCAATGGGTTGTTTTGCCCACCGAAGGTGTGCCAACGAGATATGTTTCCTACCGAAGGTGCCTAAAGAACATACCAAAGAGTTGTTTTACCTAATCAAGATGCATAGCAACTGTACCAATGTGCTGCTTTGCCCACCAAAGATGCACCAACAAGCTGAGTTTCCCGCTAAAGATGCCTAACGGGCTGTTTTTTCTACCGAACATGCCTAGTGACTGTGCCAATGGGATGATTTTTCCTACTGAAGGTGTAACAAAGAGTTATTGTACCTATCAAAGGTGTGCCAACAGGCTATGTTTCCCACCAAAGGTGACCAACAAACTATTTTGCCCACCAAAGGTGCCTAGCAACATTGCGAACGGGCTGTGTTGCCCTCCAAAGGTGAGGTAACAAGCTGTTTTTCCTACCGAAGTTGCCTAGCAATCGTGCCGATGTGTTGTGTCGTCCCCTAAAAGTGTGCCAACGAGCTTTGTTTCCTACCAAAGTTGCCCAACAGGTTGCTTTTCATACCTAAGGTGCCTAGGGACCATGCCAACGGAATGTTTTGCCCACCAAAGGTGTCCCAACGAGCTGTATTCCTTATCGAAGGTGCTCAACAAGCTTTTTTTCCACCGAAGGTGGCTAGCGAATATGTCAACAGGCTATTTTGCCCATTGAATGTGTGCCACGAGGCTGTTTTCCCCACTGAAGGTACCCTACAAGTTGTGTTTCCCATAGATGATGCCTAGCGATTGTTCCAACGAGCTATTTTTTACAACGAACGTGCCTAACGATCGTACCAACGGGCTATTTTGCCCATAAAAGGTGCCTAGCGATTGTGCCAATGAGCTGTTTTGTCCACAAAAGGTGTACCAACGGGATGTTTTTTCCACTGAAGTTGTCCAATGGACTGTTTTCCCACCTACGGCGCCTAGTGTTCATGCCAGTAGTCTATTTTACCCACTGAAGGTGTACTAACGGACTGTCCTTCCAACCAAATGTGTCCTAACAGGATTTTTCCCACTGATGGTGCTAAACGACCGTGCGAATCTACTTTTTTCCCATAGAAGGAGAGTAAACAGGTTGTTTTCACACCGAAGGTACGTAGCGAACATAACAATGGGCTACTTAGCCCATCGATGATGGCTAATGACCTTGCGTACATGTTACTCTTCCCATCCAAGGTGCCCAACTGGCTATGTTTCCTACCAAAGGTGCCTAGCGACCTTGCCAATGTTCTATGTTTCCCACCAAAGGTGTCCAACGGGCTATTTTTCCCCCTGAAGGCATATAGCGACCTCGACAACGGGTTGTTTTTCAGACAGATGGTATACCAACGGTCTGTGTTTCCCATCGAAGGTACCCAAAAAGTTGTTTTTCCTAACAAAGGTGCCTACTGACCATATTAACGGGCTTTTTTGCCCACTAAAGGTGCCTAACGACCGTGCCAATAGACAAATTTGCCCTTTGAAGGTGCCTAGCAATCATGTCAATGTGCTATTTTACCAATCAAGATGTGCCAATGAGCTAAGTTTTCCACCAAAGGTGCCTAACGGGCTATTTTCCCCACCGAAGTTGCCAAGCAACCATGCGAACGTGTTGTGTTACCCACTAAAGGTATGCCAACAAGCTTTGTTTCCTACCAAAGGTGCCTAACGGCCTGTTTTTCCCACCAAAGGTGCCTAGGGACCTTTCCAATGAGTTGTTTTACCCACGAAAGATGTCCTAACGAGCTGTATTCCCTAACAAAGGTGCCCAACAAGCTTTTTTCCCACCGAAGGTGCCTAGCGACCATGTCAACGTGCTGTTTTGCCAATCAAAGGTGTTCCAACAAGTTATTTTTCCCACCAAAGGAGCCCAATAGGTTGTTTTTCCTGTAGAAGATGCCTATTGATTATGCCAACGGTCTATTTTTCACAACGAAGGTACCTAGTGACTATACCAACAGGCTGCTTTGCCCATAGAAGGTGCCCAGTGACTGTGCCAACGAGCTGTTTTATCCATGAAAGGTGTGCCAAAGGGATGTTTTTCCCACCGAAGGTGCCCAATGGACTATTTTCCCACCTAAGGTGCCTAGTGTTTCTGCCAACGGTCTATTTTACCAACTGAAGGTGTGCTAATGGACTGTCTTTCCAACCAAAAGTGTCCTAATAGGGTTTTTTCCTACTGAAGGTGCCCAACGACCATGCCAATATGTTTTTTCCCCATTGAAGGAGAGTAAACAAGTTGTTTTTTCCACTGAGGATGCCTAGCGAGTGTAACAATGGGCTACTTTGCCCATTAAAGATGGCTAGTGACCTTGCCTTCGTGCTATTCTTCCTGTCAAAGGTGCCTAATGAGCGATGTTTCTCATTGAAGGTGCCTAACAACCATGCCAACGTGCTATGTTTCCCACCGAAGGTGCCCAATAGGCTATTTTTCCCAGCAAAGGCACTTAATGACCTTGCCAATTGGTTATTTTGCAAACTAATGGCGTGCCAACAGTATGTGTTTCCCACCGAAGGTACCCAAAAAATTGTTTCTCCTAACGAAGATGCCTACTGACGGTATTAACAGGCTTTTCTGTCAACTGAAGTTGCCTAGTGACTGTGCCAATGGTCAATTTTGCCCATTGAAGATGCCCAATGACCATGCCAATGTGCTATTTTACCTATCAAAGATACGCCAACGAGCTAAGTTTTCCACCGAAGATGCCCAACGGGCTATGTTTTCCACTGAAGGTGCCTAACGACCGTGCCAAAGGGCTATTTTTCCCACTGAATGTGTGCCAAAGAGTTGTTCTGCCTATAGAAGGTGTGCCAATGAGTTATTTTTCCCACCGAAGGTGACTAACAGATTATTTAACCTAGCCAACGAGCCATGTTGGCCTCCAGAGGTGTGGAAACGGGTCATTTTTCCCACCAAAGGTGCCTACTGACCATATTAACGAACTTTTTTGCCCATTGGAGGTGCCTAGCGACCATGCCAACGGGCTATTTTGCCCACAAAAAGAGTGCCAACGAGCTGTGTTTCTCAACAAAGCTGCCCAATAGGCTGTTTTTCCTACCAACAGCCCAATGGGTTGCTTTGCCCACTAATGGTGTGCCAAAGGGTTTATTTCCCACCAAAGGTGTCCAACAGGCAGTTTTCCCATCAAAAGGTGCCTAGAGATGGAACCAAAGGGCTATTTTACCTATTGAGCTGTTTTTTCCACCAAAGGTGCCTAGTGACTGCACCAACAAGTTGTTTTACCCTCTGAATGTGTTCCTAGGAGCTGTTTTACCAACTAAAGGTGTGACAACTGACTATTTTTCCCATCGAAGGGAACCAACGAACTATTTTTCTTCCCAATGGTGCATAGTGATCTTGTCAATGGGCTGTGTAACCCAGTGAAGGTGTGCCAATGAGTTGTTTTCCCATCAAAGGTACCTACCGACCGTGCCAATGTGCTGTTTTACCTACCGAAGATATGCAAACGGGTTATGGTTCCCACCGACAGTGCCTAACAGGTTGTTTTCCCACCGAAGGTGCCTAGTGACCGTGCTAAGGAGTTGTTTTACCCACCAAAGGAGTGCTAACGAGCTCTGTTTCCTACCAAAGGTGCCCAACAAGTTTTTTACCTATAAAACATGCTTAGTGACCATGCCAACGGGCTGTCTTTCACACCAAAGTTGTGCTAAAAGGTTGTGTTTCAACTGAAGGTGCCTAACAGGTTGTTTTTCCAACTGAAGCTGCCAATGCGGTCATGCCAACGGGTTGTTTTCCCACCAAAGAAGTACCAAGGAGCTATTTTGCCTACTAAATGTGCTTGATGACCACGCCAATGGGCTATTTTTCCCACCGAAGGCACCTAGTAGCTGTACCAACGTGTTGTTTTTCCCACCGAAGGTGCTTAGTGATTGTGTCAACACGTTGTTTTGCCCACCAGAGTTGTCTTGTCAATAGGTTAATTTTCCACCAAAGACATACATTGACCTTACCAATGACCTGTTTTTCCCACTGAAGGTGCCTAGTGATCGAGCCAACTGGCTTTTTCCCCAATGAAGGTACCTAGTGACCATGCCAATGGACTGTTTTGCCCATCAAATGTGCCTAGTAACCCTCCAACAGGTTGTTTTTCCCATTGAAGATGCCTAACCTATTGATTGGCCCACCGAAGGTGCCTACCCACTATGCCAACGGGTTTTGTTGCCCACCAAAGATGTCTCAATAGGCTGTTTTTCCCAATGAAGGTGCCTAGTGACTGTTCCCAAGGACTATTTTACCCAATAAAGGTGCCTAATAACCATGCCAATGGGCCGTTCTTCCCACAGAATGTTTACCAACGGGATGTTTTTCCTACTGAAGGTTCCTAACAGGTTGTTTTGCTGACCAAAGGTGCCTAACGGTCTATTTTTCCCACCGAAGGTGCCCAACAAATTCTTTTTCCCACTGAAGGTAGCTAGCAACTATCTCAACGGGCTGTGTTATCCATCAAAGGTATGCC
>JAOTJB010325664.1:0-13883 GCA_027123815.1 Erythroxylum minutifolium | reverse complement strand
TAAGGAGAAATAATATAAAAAGTATTAATTATATATAAGGGGGTTAGGGTTAGAAGAAATAATTGGTATTAAGAAAAATTATTAAGGATATATTAGGTAGTATATATTTATTAGTTTACGTTCCATCCTAAACCCCTCAAATCGGAAGTTTCTTATTTTCACTGTTTAGGTTGGAATAGAACGTAACATAAAACCCTCCGCTTCCATCCCATTCTGTTCCATTCTATTATAAAACCCTCAACCAAATGATAGAAGTTTGTTACGTTCTATTATGTTCTATTACTAAACCTCCAACAAAACAGACCCTTACTGAACTTGGACTCCATAAGAGTGGAGTTCCATTTGGAGGTGTTAAATTAAGTCCGTTAAGTCATAGCTAGGACCAATATTCTGTTTTAAAAAATCAGTTCTTACTTTATTTTATCAAATTTTGTCTATCAAAATTCACTCAAATATGTGGATAAAATTAACCAAAACATAATTAGAATATCTTTACGAATACAAAAGATTTAGTGCGCTATGAAATCATTTACATTACACTTTTATAAAGTTTAGGTTCCGGAAAACCAGTGTTGCTCGATCAAAAAATTTAGAAGAGAAGTTGTTGGAGTCTCTCAATCGTCGAGTACAATGGAAGTGATATAACACCAGTTTCTAAAAGTGTTTTTATTCATCCATTCATACATGAATTGAAAAGAGAAAGTAAGCAATTAATTCCATTGCCTTGTTGGATGGTAATAACATAACCAAATGTTACCTACTGTTTTTTATTAAATTAATTTAATTAATTTAAATTAATCAACCAATTTATTATCCAAAATTTATTTTGAACTCAAAAATTGTTGACGTAAAAATGGAGTGCGAATCAATGTTTAGATTCAAATTATAAAAAAATTAAAAATTAAAGATATTAAAATTTTTAAAAATTACTTAAATTATAATCGAGTCTCGTATTTTATCTAAATTATTATAATATTATAATTAAAGTTCGTACAAATGTTGAAGAAAGATAATTTTAATTTTATATGTCATTTCTATTAGGGATTAAAAAAATTAGAGAAAAGGGATTATTTTGAACTATATATTTTTTATTTGAATATGATGGATAAAAAGATAGAAACTAAAAATCCCTAATTTAAATAAGACACTCCTTTAGATATTAAGTACTCTCTCTATTCAGTTCTCTGTCTCTCAATGGTAGCATGTCAGTTTCTTTCACACTATCGTCTCAATCATCGTTCACGATTATTTATCTCTCTAACCTTTAATCTCCGCACTGTAGAATTTGTTAGATCTTTGTTCTTTCTTGTTTCTTTTTGCCAAAGAGAACTTGTTTTTTCGTTTTTATCTAGAACTCTGACTTCGATCTCTTGAACGTTGAGGAGACTAAGGGACGCGAGCAATTCGAGAATCAACTTTAAAGGCGCGAGATTTTATATAGTACCATGGTAGTATTGTTAAGATTTTGCCAGCTTCCTGCTCCACCAACTGGGTTAGATTTTTGGGCTTAGGCACTTCTCTCTTCGTTCGCTACCGTTGCCAAGCCCTTCACCTCATGCCGTCTTTTGTTATCATTCGAGTTGTTTTGTTTGTGTAAATTGATTCTAACCAAAACTAGTGAAGTTTTGGGTAGCAAAGTGATATCGGGTAACTCCCTGGTCGCTTTACGTTCCAATTTCGAATCTCTAAAAGGGATTTGACTTGCAGTGAAACTATGGTGGATGCGTATAAAAGATTGTGGTGTCATCCTATTTCATCTCCCTTTCGGTAATTCAAAATTGAGATGTGGGGCGACCAAGGGTTACCTTTTTTTTTGGAACAAGAATACATTTCTCATTATCTAGTACTGAAATAGTCATACAGGGGGATTGGGATAGTATCCCAAATAACCTGACTAGCATAGCGATATGCAACTTTAGCTAGAGTATGAGCGCCTATATTAGCTTGTCTGCAAATCCATCTGACGTCAATATCTGGACGAAGCCCTATAAGAAAATGATAGTCCGAAATTATAAGGCCAAAATCAGACAAGTCTACAGAACTAGAGTTTAAACCATGGACCTCGAGTTGTGAGTCCACATAAAAGCATCCAGGCTGAGGGAGGTGATCGTGCGCAAACAGTAACACTTGCCGTAATGCCACCGCCTCAACAATTTTAGCATTCGGAGTTCCTTCATAGTAGCCTGACAGTACTTTGATGAATAGACCTTCGTCATCTTCGAAAAGTATACCATATTCGGCCATGTGGGAATCCATAAACAGGGCACCATCGACATGTCCATGCCAAAAGGGCAAGGATGCGACCACGGATGAACGTGATGATGGAATAGGAAACTGCACACCACAACTCTCTGGACTAGTAGCAAGGGGACGACGGTCAAGGAAAGAAGGAGCCAAACTTGATCGTTGGTACTGCAAATCAACTTGGACACTTAGATTGCGCGGCTGAAGACCATCCTGTTCCTGTAAAGTAAGAGCCACCTTGAAGTCCTGCAAAGCTTGCATGGATTGCATGTAAACTTGTCCTGGGGGGATCACTCTAGCTTCCCAAATGAGCTTGTTCCGCATATTCCAAATGCCCCACATCAATGTAGCAAACTTTTGTTGGTGGTGAGTGTTGGGAGAAGCCAATACCTGCATTAAAAATTCGTGAAAGACAATAGGTTGAGTAGGGAGGAAATATCCACCTAGTCTCCACACCCTCATAGCAACTCTGCAATTAATTAAAGCATGATCAATGCTCTCAACCTCCCCACAGAATGGACAACCCTCCCCAATATGAACCCTCTACTCTTAAGCTTCTCCCTCGTAGGCAGGACACGTCTGAGAACTCGCCACATTAAATCTTTCACTTTCGGTTAGACCTTTATATGCCATATTTTCTTCCACCAAACCTCTCTATCTCCAGACCCTCTCCCAAAAAGGCTGCAAGCAATGTGATACCCCGATCGCACATTATATACCCCTCTTGTGTCAAAATGCCACACCCTCACATCAGCTCTATTTCGAATGCTAAGGGGTATACTAAGAATGTGTTGGCTCTCCTTGACATTGAAAAGTGCCAAAACCTTCCCCACATCCCATTGCCGCCCCCCATTCGCAAGCAGTTCACACACCCTCATGTTTTCATCGATAAACCCCTCCCAACCTTCTAACCTAAAGGGAGCTGCCAAAGGGATCCAAGGATCTTTCACTACACTGATAGTCTCACCATTGCCAACTTGCCATCTCACTCCATGCTTCAAGATGTGACTTGCCTCCCATATTCCTTTCCACGCGAAACTAGGGGAATGGCCTAAGAAAGTGCCCAACAAATCCTTGTCGAGAAAATATTTGTTTTTAAACACCATGTGAAAAAGGGTATCAGATTCATGCAGCAATCTCCACCCCTGTTTAGCTAGCAGCGTCATATTGAAGCTTCGAATATCTTTAAAGCCCATACCACCCCTGTCCTTACTGCCACACATCTTATCCCAAGAGAGCCAATGTATACCTTTACCACCGGCCAGCTTGCCTTTCCACTAAAACTTATTTAACATTCTATGTATCTCATCGCAAAAGGTAATAGGGAATGCAAACACACTCAAACAATAGGAAGGCACTGCTTGGAGAACCGA
Organism: Erythroxylum minutifolium; assembly: GCA_027123815.1. NCBI lineage: Eukaryota > Viridiplantae > Streptophyta > Magnoliopsida > Malpighiales > Erythroxylaceae > Erythroxylum > Erythroxylum minutifolium. Next base: position 10,266 of record JAOTJB010325664.1, on the reverse strand, counting down.
CTTAATTAAAACCTCCCTACCCGCTCGCGAAACGAAGTGGGTAGACCAACTATTCATCTTCTTCCACATGCGATCTTTAATGAATCCAAACACCTGTTTTTCATTTTGCCCCACAACCGATGGCAACCCCAGATACATACTATTCGATCTCACACAGTACACATTCAAAGTCTGCTCAATACTACTCCTTACCGTAGGATTCGTATTGGGACTTAATACAATCCCAGACTTCTGGAAATTAATGGCTTGTCCTGAAGCCTTCTCATACGTCTCTAGGAGCTTTTTGACTTGAGTCGCTTCCCCAGGAGTGGCCCTGAAGAAAAATAATGAATTATCGGCAAATAAAATGTGAGAGATGCTAGGACAACTCCATCCGGCCTTGCCACCATGGATCCAACCTCTCCTTTCAGCGTCGTTAAAGAGTGTAGTCAAGCCTTTCGCACAGATGATGAACAAATAGGGTGATATGGGATCACCCTGCCGCAATCCACGCCCTGCCACGACAGGGCCAACTAAGTCACCATTAACAAGAACCGAATAAGTGATATTACAAACACACAGTTTCATCTAATTAATCTAAGTGTCTGAAAAACCCATTTTACTCATAAGCACCCACAAAAAGTGCCAATCGACCCGATCATAGGCTTTGCTAATGTCCACCTTAAGGGCACACGAACCCACTGCACCCCTCGACTGTTTCTTTAGAGAATGCATCATTTCAAAAGAAACCAAGATATTATTCGTGATCGCCCTTCCTGGGATGAAAGCAGATTGACAATCAGAGATGACTTTATGCAACACATGTTTCAGTCTAGTAGCTAAGACTTTAGACAAAATTTTATACAGGACATTACAAAGGGCAATCGGTCGAAAGTCTTTAACGTCTTTGGGATTATTGAGTTTAGGAATCAGAATAATAGTAGTGTCAGAAAGGGAGCGAGGAAGGGTACCTGCTTGCAGCCAACTATTGCAAGCGGAGACTATATCATCACCAAAAATGCTCCAAATTTTTTATAAAAATGCCGGATTAAGACCGTCAGGGCTAGGTGCTTTATCCGGGTGCATATGGAACACTGCGGCCTTTACCTCGTCACTTCGAATAACTTCAGTTAACAAGACATTATCAGCTTCCTCAATTGTCGGTCGAATCAATGACGCTAGATGACAAACCTCATCCCGGTCTGAGTCATCGGGCGCAAAAAGCAGAGAAAAATAATCCACAACTGATTGTTTCACTACATCCATATTTGTATTCCACTGCCCACTAGTATCGACAATACCCAAAATGGTGTTCTTACGTCGCCGTGCGTTAATTTTTGAATGAAAGAACCTACTGTTCCGATCCCCATTAGTGAGCCAAAACTGCTTGGCTTGTTGTTTTCTTTTCTTGGGTCAGTAAAGTAGTCAACTGATCCTTCAAGAATTGATTACATTGCTCAGGAGCAGCCTCCCTATCAAACGCCAATTTGTGCAGAATTGCTCTCTTCTGTTACCAAAACAGCCGATTTCGTCGTCTACCCCAAGTCGAGACTGCCCCTATACAGGCTTCCTTCTGGTCCATGATGCCCATGCTCCCCTCCGCTTTCCAGAAGTTCCGAACAACGGTAATGAGTTCGGGATCACAGAGCCATGAGTTGTCGAATTTAAACCTCCTACAGTTACCCCTTCCTTTTGGGCCATAGTAGTAATAAGAAGGGGATCATGGTCAGAGGTGGGTGATACGAGTATGGTGACTAGGGTTGAAGGAAATAGATTTGACCATCGCCGAGTCGCCATTGCTCGATCTAGTTTCTCTCGTGTGTAAATTCTGCCAAATCTCTTCATAGCCCAGGTAAACGATATCCTGTCGATGGGAGGTCACTAAGCCCGCAATCCTCAACAGCCACGCGAAAGCCATTCAACAGATGTTGGGGATAGGAGTACCCTCTCCATTTTTCTGAGGGAGCAGCCAAGTCGTTAAAATCACCAAAACAAAGCCATGGTTTATCACTTAGCACTTTCAAGGCCCTTAGAAAATTCCAAGCAACCCTCCTATGAGATCTATCGGCGATCCCATAATAACCAGTCAGTCGCCATGCCTGCATTTTGTCCAGAATGTCAACATCAATGCAGTGTTGAGAATAGCCTTGAACCGAAAGAACAGTATCATGATTCCAAAAAGACCTAAGCCCCCACTTCTACCAGTACTGGCAACACCAAAACAATTGTCAAATCCCAAATACCTCTTCACTGCCTCCAACTTCTCTGTAGGTACCAAAGTTTCAATTAAAAACACTATAGTAGGCTTATGACTCAAAGTAAAATCTTTGAGAGCGGCCACTGTTCGGGGATTACCCAGACCCCGACAGTTCTAGCCTAAGATTTTCATGGCGAACGACTGTCTCGGTTCACGAGACTGGCCGAAGGTCGATTATTCGACGTGAGGAAAGTCGCAGTTTGGCTTGCTGAAGAATCCTTGTGAGCAGAAACATTAGAAGCATTAGATGTGTGAGTAATTCTTCGTGGTCTTTTTTTTAAGGTCTTTTGGCGTATTAAGGCCCTCCCCCTCAGCTTGTTCCCAATCAACTCCCTGTGCCATGTGATAATTGTCCACCGACATTCTAGAATCCCTGTCAGAAGTATCTCTATCAATGTCTGTAATCCCTGTGCCATAAAAGGAGAAACGAAATTCTTAGGCCTTGGTGAATGGCGTATGTCGACTATCCTGGCCCTGCTTGGCCTCATCAACCCCTTGAACTGCTACCTGGGCAGAAGTGCGTAACCAGGGGCTGACCGGTGGCTGACGGCGCCTACTAGCCGGCGCTCGCAAACTAGCATCCCACCCAAACACTAGATCATCTTTTTTGTGATGGAGCTGAAGGTCACAAAAAGCGTCAGTGTGGCCTAGCCTTCCACAGAGGAAGCAGAGAACCAACAGTTTTTCATACTTAAAAGCAACATAAAAGACAGAGCCAGAGGGATCATTCAAACGCTTCTTTCATCGCACCGGTTGTCGAGTATCCAAGTGCACCCGCATCCGCATGAACTCGGTTGTCGCTGAGCTACTCGACTCTGCATCATATTCAAAGAACTCACCCACAAAATCTCCTAGCATTTTAGGAACTCCGGAATTCATGTATCCAGGTGGAAGTTGCCAAACTTGAACCCAGAAGTCCACATACAATAAAGGGATATGCAGAGGGTTCTCGTCGATGGCCACTTTCTGCCATACCAACAGGTGGCGGTTAAAGAACCAGGAGGCGTCGTCCAATGTATGCTCCAGATCAACTTGATGAAAAAATCGAAACAGAAACCGTTTGGCACCTACATCTGTAATCTCCACTCCCCCCAAAGGGTGCCATACGTCGGCAAGAGTGTTTTTCATAGCCTGAAAGTTGATGACGCCATAGGTCAAAAACATACCCACCATACACAGATCAGAGTGGGCAGTCCCAACATCAGCCAAACCCGCAACATCCAGACTCGCATCTTCCTCATCTGAAATAGATAAATGCTGTAAATCGTTTTCCATGGGAGAAATCACAGAAAGGCGCAATCAGGGGTAACAAGGGTTTCAGACTCAAAACTGTCAAAACGACAGAGAAAGCCGTGCCAACAGACAGAGAAAACCAGTCTTCTTTAGTTTTTATTTCGGACAATTTTTTAAATTTATAAAATAGTCCCTGAAAATTTTTAAAATTTACAGAATAGTCCATTAGTATATTATATAGAGTTACTGTATACTTTACAAGTTTACATCAACCCTGTTTTTAAAAATCATAATAATAAATAATAATCACAATTAATATAAAATAGCAATAATTTTAAATATTTGACATTTAAATAATAACCATAATTAATATAAAAAAGACATTCATTATAATACAAATATAAAAATAAGAATAATACAAAATATTTAAAAGTATTACAATAATACAATTTCATCATTTTAATAAATAATAATTACATAAAAAATATCCAATAAAAACAACAATAAATATCCTTTAACTGTTACAGTTTACGAAAAGAATTCATGACAAGGAAACAATCAAGTAGAAGTTAAACCTGAAACAAAAACATTTACAATTACATTACATATATATAATTTAACATAAACTGATAAACATCAAATATAAGTAAAATTAAAAGAAGAGGAAAAAATAATCTGGAACGAAATTCAATCTTCAATGGGAGGATGCCTACTATAACTACACTGACCCCAGTTATCATATGGTACAAAATCCTCATCATTTAGAGGAGCTTCATCATCATTATCATTCAAATTCAATGCACAAAATGACATGTCAATACTTTCCTATCTAAGATTATCTTCAAAGTCACTGACATTTACCAAATTCAGTTCTTTAGAAAGCCAATATGCCAAAAGATCAATATTATCAATAGAAATTGGATGAGTTAAACTACTTGTATTATTAAGACTCCTAGTAAACAATAAAATTTAATTATTAGAAAATTATAAGAAATTTTATCGAAATTAATAGTGATAATAACATATATGTCCCGATAATTTCCAACAATTATCATTTTCAACAATTTCCATAATCAATAATCACAAAACATTCATAAAATAATTTTCATTTTCAACACCCACAAAACATTTATAAAACAATTTCCATTTCCAACAATCTTAAAAAATTCATAAAACAATTTCCATTTCTAACAATTTTCATTTTCAATAATCACAAAATATTCATATAACAATTTACATTTTCAACAATTTCCAATAATCACAAAATATTCATATAAAAATTTCCATTTCTAACAAATTCCAACAATCACAAAACATTCATAAAACAATTTTCATTTCCAACAATTTCCAACAATTCTCATTTCTAAGAATCACAAACACATTTATACAATAATTTTCAACAATTTCTATTTCCAACAATTATAAAACATTCATAAAACAATTTCCAACAATTCCTATTTTCAATAATCACAAAACATTCATAAAATAATTTTCGTTTCTAACAATTTCCAACAATTCTTATTTCTAATAATCACAAAACATTCATATAACAATTTCCATTTGCAATAATTCTATTTTCCAACAATCACAAAATATTCATAAAATAATTTTCATTTCCAACAATTCCTATTTTCAATAATCACAAAATATTCATAAAATAATTTCCATTTCCAACAATTTCCAACAATTCTCATTTCCAACAATTTCCAACAATTCTCATTTCCAACAATCACAAAACATTCATATAATAATTTTCATTTCCAACAATTTCTAACAATTCTCATTTCCAATAATCACAAAATATTCATAAAATAATTTCTATTTTCAACAATTTCCATTTAAAATAATCACAAAATATTTATATAACAATTTCCAACAATTTTCATTTCCAACTATCACAAAATATTCATAAAACAATTCCCATGTCCAACAATTTCCATTTCCAATAATAACAAAAAAATGGGATGTAATTTAATTATTAGAAAATTATAAGAAATTATATCGAAAGTAATAATGACAATAGCATATCTTTCCAAAAGCTTTAAATTGTAACGAACAAAACCAAGTCATTCAATCTCTTATGCTCTAATCTATTCCTTTTTTGGAGTGGATAATTCAAATGTGCTCCAGTTTTGTTCACAGCCTGTTGCACTCACACATTGACTTAAAATCTGAATTGCAAACCTTTTCAATTCTGGAACACCATTTCTGAATTGATCCCCCCAAGAAACTTTAAGTTATAAAATAACAAAAGTAGCTTTATAAACAAAATAAAATGATAATTAATTTTCAACAAATTAGAAAAAGGAAATAACTAATACTTGGAGAAAGTTTTCCTCTTTGTTGAATAGCAATCGGCATTCCAAAATTCTCATAAGATAACTTATAAAGCTCCATTTGTGAGCTTAGGAGATCTTGCATTGCGTCATTGTTAACTATTATTGTAATAGTTAAAAGCATTCCTCTATTAACTTCAACTTGCTTACTAAGATCTAGTCTAAAATAAACACTAGGATTCAAAAATGCCCCAATTACAAACAACAGAGAAGAGAGTTGTCTTTCTCTTCTCTCATTAATGATTGAAAGATACGATCTGTACAAATAAGGCCTATGTTTCAGATTGGCCCAGATTGCTTCTGTCGCTTTCTCCATGGCATCAAAAATATAACCCATTGTTGGCTTTTCTTCACTATCAGCCAAGCGAGGCACTCTCACCAAAGGTTCATAAACTCATATAACAAATTGACATTGAGGCCAAAATTCGCTATCTTCCAGTATAATATTACAAACCTCCACTCCAACATTAGACCTACCATGCTGAGATGCAATCCGCTTATCACCTGTAAATATTTGTCTTAACTCTTTCTTCATCGAAACAAAAGACTGAAGTAATAAGAAATTTGTTGCAAATCTTGTCACAACAGGATGACACAAATTTCTACCATTAGTAAATTCCTTTCTCATCAAATTCAATACTCATGCACAATTATAAATGAACTTTGTCACCTTTTTAGCTTTCTACATAGTCTCATCAATAACAGGAAAATACCTAGGATCTCCTATATTCTCCAGCATTAGGCCAATACAATGTGCAACACAAGTAGTCCAAAAAAAAAGAATTGTACATATTTAGCAACCTTTTTCCTACCGCTTTATAAGTAGAATCATTGTCAGTAATAAACTGAACAATGTTTTGTAGCCCTACTTCATTCACAACTTCATCAAATATCTCAAACAAAGTCTCAGTATTTCTAATAAGGCCCAATGCATCAATAGATTTCAAAAACATATAGCCATTTGAAGAATAAACCAAAAAATTAATAATAAGCTCTTGTCTCCTATTTGTCCAACCATCACACCTGACTGAACATCCTTAAGTACCCCAATTCACTCCTCTTTTAGCCAAATAACTTCTAATTTCAAAAATAGAACAACTCAAAATTTACCTCTTAAGTCATCAATCAAAGGACCTTTGTATCCCAGACTATAAGAGGCTATTATATCCATCATAGGTTAATAATAATAAGGTTGAGAAGTATTAAATAACGAACCTGTATTATACTACCATCTAGCTACTGCCATATCGACATTGTAAGCTGCATCTTTTGATTGCATTGCACTACGAATTGAAGGTTGAGCTCCAGGAGTTGTTTGTGATGCAAAGAAACTAGTCACCTCCCTTCTTCTCTTCCTCACATCAAGTTCAGTTACTTCTTCTTGGGCCTGGGATGAAATACTGCCACTACCACTACCACTACCATTACCACTACCACCTTCAACATTTCCACAATCACCATGGAAACTAGAAAACGAACATCCACTACCAATTTCAAATTTTAACCTTTCCCTTCTATTTCTCTCATGTTGATATTCATCAATCAATGTTTTCATTCATTTCCAATAACCACAAAACATTCATTTAATAATTTTTATTTCCAACAATTCTCATTTCCAATAATCACTAAACATTCATAAAGTAATTTTCATTTCCAATAATTCTCATTTCCAACAATCACAAAACATTCAAAAAACAGTTTCTATTTCCAACAATCACAAAACATTCATACAACAATTTCAATTTCCAACAATTCTCATTTCCAACAATCGCAAAACATTCATATAATAATTTCCAATTTCAACAATTCTCATTTCTAACAATCACAAAATATTCATAAAACAATTTTCAATTCCAACAATTCCTATTTCCAATAATCACAAAACATTCATAAAATAATTTTCATTTCCAACACATTTCCAACAATCACAAAGCATTCATAAAATAATTTTCATTTCCAACACATTTCTAATAATCACAAAGCATTCATATAACAATTTCTATTTCTAACAATTTCTATTTCCAACAATCATAAAACATTCATTAAACAATTTTCATTTTCAACAATTTCCATTTCTAGCCATCATAAAACATTCATATAACAACCATTTCCAACAATTTCAATTCTAAGTTTCAAACATGAGGATCAAGTTCAAGGGTATGATATGATTTACATAATTGCCAAATAATGAATGACATATCTTAGACAATTGTTCATTTCATACACATCTATTCATAACATGATGATCAAGTTGAAGGATATATTCATAACATAAGGATCAAGTTGAAGGATATAACTTCTTTAAAAATGTTTTGTTTCTTATTTAAAGCTTTGAATCTTCTTTTCATTTCTAACAAACCATAATATTATATTCACCATTCTATATTTCTTTCTTCAATATATAAGTTGCTTTTACAATTTTTAGTTGACATTAATAAGTCTAATTAAAATATTTTTAATTGACATTAATAATTGGAACCTACAACATATGTCCAATTTGAAAAAAAGAAGTTCTTTTTGGGATACATTTATTACATCACTACTTTCACCCATTATCTATTATAAATATTTATGATACCCACACATATATATTACCAAATAATTCAATTTCAATATAATTTATACTCAATTAATTATTTACCCAAATAGGCAAATACTATCATTAACTACAACCGAATTATTATTAATTTACAATTACATAATTTTATACTCAACTAATTATTTATCTGAAGTTAATAGTCGATAGTTAAATACTAAAAATAAAATGCCATTTCACAAATATTAAGAATTTGTCAAATAATGATTTAAGTCTTTGCAAGTTTACATCTTTAATATTGTCGGTTTAAAATTTTAATTTAAATTGTTTCAACTTTCAAGTTTTATCTAATTTCCATTTCAATTGAATGATTGAATCAATTCAATTCATCACATATTCATATGAGACCGTGCATTTCATTCATCAAAAAGTTTATCATAAATTATCATAAACGTCTCTTAATAGGATAAATTAAACCAATATTTATTTTATAACCAAACCAAAAATAAATCAATCAAATAATAATTCATCCCCAATTTTCAATCCAACCCCACGCAAATTACAAAACCAAACAAGAATTCTTCTTCAATTTCCAATCCAACCTGTGCAAATCACAAAACCGTAGTCTCATTCTCTCATTCAATACAACTCCAACATTCAATTCAGAGAATCAAAAATCACAACGCCGTCCATATTATAACCATTCAACTCCAGTTCGGCAATTCCAACCCAATACATGCAAAATCTCATTCAATTGAATCAATTCAACCTAAATCACAAAATCAATTCCCAACCAATTCACAAATCCAACAAAAATCGATCACAATCAAATGTGCAATTAAGCTTAACCAGAAAAAATTTCAGTAGCAAGAAACTTAAAAAACACACCCAAAAACAGTTCTCTTTTTGACCTTCAGGTATTGGACTTAGTGGTAGTGATTGGTGCAAACGTCCGGTGATAGTGAGTGAAGCCTATGGTGGTGGTGCGAACGTGTGGTGATGATGTGGTGTAGCGGTGGCCGTGTGGATTTGGGCGAGACGATGAGCAGCAGCGACGACATGGTGGTGATGCGTACATGCGGTGACCCGTGATCGGTGAATGAAGTCTATGGATCGAGGACGTGCGGGGAGGAGAACCAAAGGAGATGTACCACCGGTGTGAGAGAGAGCCAACAGCAGCGGTGGTTGGTTGGTGACTGGTGTTTTGGTGAGTGAAGAAGAAGAAAGTGTTGGTTGTTGGACCATCCATGTGAGAGTGAGAGAGAGAGAGAGATGAGAAGGTGGAAAGTAGAAGATGAAGATCTGAAGATGAAGAAGGGCATGCAACTGCGGGAGGCAGGTCGGGAGAGGAGGAAGACGAAGAAAAGAGAAGAGGCCGACAATGTTTTAAATTTTCAGGGTTAAAAGTTTTTAAATTACAAATCAGTTTTCCCATTTTTCAAAAATTACAGTACCGGTCGATATGTGACTGGTATTTCAAATATCAGTAGGTACGTACTAAAATATACCGGTACTGATCAGAGTTACTGTCCGATACCAAAGAAATAAATGCCGTTCTGTTTATCGATCGATACGTACAATCGGTACTTGTTACCATTGTATCAACATATGCCAATAAACTCACCAACTTTTGTGTCTTTGTTAGATGTAATCATTCTCTAATTGTAGCTACAATGTTATCAACTACACTAATATTTTTATTTTTTCTTATTCTTTTAATTTTATCGCCATTAAATTTGACCCTACGTACGCCACATTATTAAGTAGGCAACTTCTAATATCCATAACATAAATTTACAAAAATTACTTTAAACAAAAAACTCGTTTATTTCACTTTTATTTTTCTGTTAGTTTTAAATAAAAATAAAAACAAAAATATATTTAATTGTTAATATAAATGTAGTTGTATTTTTATTAATGACAAT